>ML682310.1:398632-490730 GCA_007922195.1 Podocnemis expansa | reverse complement strand
CGAAAGCTCATGCAAAAAATAAATCTGTTAGTCTTAAAGTGCCACACAACTGCTTGTTGTTTTTTTACTGGACTAGACTAACACGGCTATCCCTTTGGAAACTGGTACTACATGGACAATTTTATCTTTGCCAAGACGGCAACTATATAGAAATATATGGTATATCTTTGCTAAGATGGTAACTATATAGAACTCCTCTAGAAATAAAGGAAATATATGACTTGGTAACATTTAAAATTCCTTTTGCATTAATTCCGCACAGTTGTAAATGACACCATATTCAAGGCAGGGTAGCATAATTACTTTTCTAATTTCCTTGAGGAGACAATGGATACATTTAAAAACATTTTAACCATGATGGACAGTACCCCTTTAAAACATGCAAAGAAAACTGAATTTATGATATGTTAGGTATTGGTACTATTAAGGTCCCATGTATCATATGAATGATTGATGTGGATACTTAAATTGACATAATTGTGCTTCAGAGTCCAAACTTGCATTTAAAATAATAACTACATGTAGGTGTTCGTGAAGATAACCTTCAAAATATAAATGAGGTCATATCTATCTGAGCATGCCACAGACTCAGAGAAGAACATACTGGCCTATTCTTCTCAATGAGATGTTAGCAATGAATTATTATTAAAAATACTTTAAATCTTAACAATTCTACTGTTGATCTTTTTATACATATGTGCTTCTCCATCACTGTTGGGTTAAGTGGCATTTACCAGGATACAGCACAGCTTGGGAACTAGTGAATATTGAGGTAACCTGTAATGGAGAGCTAAGTAATTCAATCATCTCCCAAAATTTAAACTCATCTGCATATTTCTTCAAAAGAGGAAAGCAAAAAGAAGGTGAATTCCTTTCTCAGTGCCAACAGAATCAATATATTGTATCTTCCACCAAATTTTTGCAACACACTGAACGTTGAGCATTTGGAGGCAGTGTCAAATAATCTTAATTTAATACTAAAATTAACAAGGGATACTGCACTGATTGTGTCTCTGAATTGGAGCGGTTAAATGAGGGGGAGAAGGATTTGGGAAGAAAGGATTACTCACTTCGTACAGTAACTGAGGTTCTTCGAGATGCACGTAGCTGTGAGTGTTCCACCTTAAGTGTTGATGTGTCCCTGTGTTGTTGATTGGAGATTTTGCTAGCAGTGCTTGCCTTGGCTGAGCATGTGTGTGGCTCTCTCACAGCACTGTTTGCACCCTTTCTGGAGCACACATGACCCGACCATCTCAGTTGCTTCTCTACTGTGAACCCCAGTAAGTGGGGAGGAGGGTAGGTATTGGAGCAACCAAAAGGACACATATTTTGAAGAGTCTCAGTTAGTGCTCAAGGTAAGTAACTCTTTCTTCTTCTTCAAGCAGTGTCCCTTTGGGTGTTCCACCTTAGGTGACTTCCAAGCAGTGCCCCTAGTTAGCCGAAGGCTCTCTGGACTTGATAGGATGTATTGATGAGAGTATAGAGAAGCTAACTGAGGTATCTGTACTCAATGCTTGATCAACTGCATAGTGCTTGATGAAAGCATAGGGAGATGTCCACGTAGCAGCCTTCCAGATTTCCATAATTGGTGGTCTTTTAAAAGGTTGTAGAGGTGGATACAACTCTCACAGAATATGTTCCAATATGTTGTGGTGGTTGAATACCTGATTGTCCGTAGCATGCATAGATACAACCTGAAATCCACTTTGACAGATTTTGTGTGGATATGGCTATAACTCTGCATCTATCTGCAATGGATAAAAAGAGTTTAGAAGTGGATCTGAATCCTTTTGTCCTGACAAGATAAAAAGCCAAGACATGCCAGACATCCAGAAGTCTGCAGGAGTGGCACCATGAGCATTTGTGTGTTGTTTTGGATTGAATGTAGGCAAGGGGAGAGGTTGATTAAAGTGGAATAAAGATGTGACTTTAGGAACAAATTTCAGGTGTGGCCTCAAGATGACCTTATCTTCATGAAAAATTGTGTTAGATGGGATTGTCATCAAAGCTCCTATCTCACCCACACACCTTGTGGATGTTATTGAATCCAGGACAGCTTCCTTCCTAGACATACTGGCTCAAATAGAGGCTTGGTAAGGGTTCTTAGGATAAGATTAAGGTCCCATGGTAGTGTAGGGAGTCATCTTTCTGGGTACCTGTTTTGTATACCAGTCATAAAAAGCTTTGCCATTGGATGTGTGAAGACCATGTTATCACCCGTAAGGTTGTGGAAGGTTGCTATGGAAGCTAGATTTACATTTATGGAACTAACTGCCAGCCTTGTTTCCTTTAGGTTGAGAAGATAATCAAAGATGGCTACAATACTGTAGGTGCAGATACTGGGGAGATCACCCCTCTGTTGGCACCAGGAAGTAAACCTATACCACTTTTGATGGAAAGTCCTCCTCATGGATGACTTTCTGCTATTTTGTGACATGTTTTACTGGTTCTGAGCATTGAAGTTCTTCTTATTACAATCAATGAGAAACCAGGCTACCATGTGTAGTCTGTTGGGATGTGTGTGTACTATACATCCCCTGTTCTGGGATATAAAGTCCTTTTGAAGTGCCAGGCAAATTGGTGTTTGGGCTGCCATCTGTGTCAGGTAAGTAAGCGATGGCTGCCTGGGCCAGCTGTGGCTACCCTCATCACAATGGCTGTGTTGTCACACACTTTGAGTAAGGTCCTATTTATAGAATCATAGGGTTGGAAGGGACCTCATAAGGTCATCTAGGCCAACACCCTGCTAAAAGCAGGACCACTCTCACTAAATCACCCCAGACAGGGTTTTGTCTAGCCAGACCTTAAATGTTTCCAAAGATGGAGATTCCACCACCTCCCTAGGTAACCCATTCCAATGCCTCACCACCCTCCTACTGAGAAAGGTTTTCCTAATACCCAACCCTGACTGCCCCAGCTGCAGGTTGAAACCATTGCTCCTTGTTCTGTCCTCTGTTACTACTGAGAACAGCCTAGCTAGAACACTAGATCTCTTCCTAGAACTGTGGGATGCTATGTAGTGTTTAGCAGCTGCCTCCCACAGGAACACTTAGAGGGTTTGGATGCCTTCATCAAAGAACGGGCAACGGGGACTCTTGAAATACAGCATGATTTCTTTATGCATGAAAGAGGAGGATGGAAGTTTGCTCCCTTCCGGTCTTGCTTATTGTTCCAAGAGATGTCTGTGAAAGGGGAAGGTGGGATGCAAGGGAGGGGAGGGAAGCCTTCAAGTAGCTGAAGGTTGCTATCAAATCCCCCCTCAGTCTTCTCTTCTGAAGACTAAATAAGCCTAGTTCCTTCAGTCTTTCCTCATAAATCATGCGCCCCAGTCCCCTAATCATTTTTGTTGCCCTCCACTGGACTCTAATTTGTCCATATCTTTTCTGTAGTGTGGAGCCCAAAACTGTACACAGTATTCCAGATGTGACCTCACCAGTGCTGAATAGAGGGGAATAATCCCATTCCTCGATCTGCTGGTAATATGAGAGATTATTGAGGAAGTGTAGAGTAGATTCTTGTTCTAGATAAACAGAAAGGTGTCCCCTTTTGATCCCTAGCTTATGCCTGCTCTTGAGCAGAAGGTGGGGCATTTGCAGTTGTAGGGTACAGCAAAGACGTCTGATGTGGGATAACCCCATTGTTGGAAGATTTGTTCTAGGTGATCAGGGTTTAGCTCCTACTTCTGGTGGTTGGGGAAAGTCCTGCTGTGGAAGTGTGCCATCATGATCTGGATTCCAGGTAAGTATGTCGCTGAGATCATGATACTGTTTAAGCACCAAGCCCATAATTTTACAGCTTCTAAGCATAAGGAAGTAGATCTTGCACCTCCCTGGCGGTTGATGTACTATATACACTTGCTAAATCGTCACTACTTTTACATGTTTGTTCTTTGTGAGTTGTTGAAAATGGAGATTGGCCCCCTAAATCCTATATTTCTGGAGATGGGATACCTTCATAGGTATGGTGCCACAATGGGAAGGACCTTGAAAAAAACCTTTGGGATGATGTTTTTCTTTATCAATCTTGGTAAAACCACAAGTGTAGACAAGCCCTTATAAAGAAAGACACGACCAAAAGTAGAGCACCTGCAAAGTGATGGACAGTATTACTTTCATTATTAATAATAGTATTACGCGTGGAACTGAAGGGTATCTAGAATGAGTTTTCATTTGCAGATCATTAAAATCTCACTATTTAACACATATTAGCAGTGATATCTAAAATATTAATTCTTCAGTAGCCACTGCATGGCAATAGTTAGTAAATACTGACTTTTTAGTGCCTACTGTATACTTTTTGCCAAATTAATCACAAGATTATGTTTCACCTTGCTTCATGGTAAACTAGATATTAGGCTGTAATTAAAATAGTTATTCTATGCTCAGCTTGTATGCTTAGTTACTTATTATTACTGCTCTAGAAGAATGAAAAATGTCACCAACAAAGGTCACTTTCAGTACTCTTAAAAGTATAGGGTAGAAAAGATCATGACTTAAGCCTTGGAAGAAAAATTGGTGTGACTCAACAGATTGATCACGCCACTTCTGAAATGGTTTCAATACCTTCCATTACATCTTCCACAATGCAGTAAATTATTGCAGTCACAGACAGACGCAAAACTGGGCCAGCTTTTTATCAGTTTTTTAAATTACCATTTGATTAAAGACTTTGACATGTCTTAAATCAGAGTCAAAAGAGAGATGGGGGAGATGTTTTCTACAAATGTTAAACTTCGTTTGAAGGACAGCACATCATCTTATATGTAAATCTTAAGGAAATCTGGAAAACTCTGTGAGTGGGAGTGAAGGAGAAATTAAATTCTGCAGGATGCTGGTTAGAATTCATAAAAATATGCAAGCGTTCACTGCTTGAAAATTTGCCCAAATTAATACAGTAAAGAAATTTATGAAACTTCACAGAGTTTTAGCTCACAAATCCTAGAGGACTGACTGTCCAAGCCCTTGAACTTGCCGTCCATGCCGTAAAAAAAAGACATCCATATTCAAAATTACTGACCTTTCATCAGTAATATGATAAATAGTAGCTGTAACCCATCAAAAATGATGGCAAAAAAATCAAAACAATTTAATAAATTCTCTTTTGAGTCTTCCCCGTTATTTTTGAGGGGTTATGGCTAGTATGCATTGGAGGGGTAAGGAAGAATGGGGTAGAGGACATGGGAGAACTGAAGGTAAGGAGCAAGGGATGTGGCGCAATGGAGCAGGGCAAAAAGTGGGGGTGCTGAAGGGGTGCCTGGGGCGGGGGCAGGAGATGAGGGCAGTGAAGGGGAGGGGTGGAGCCAGGAGGTGTCAGGGTGGCAAAGGGCTGCATGGGCACCAGATGGGGGCAGAAAAGGAGTGGGTGGTGGCAGAAGGTAGGGGCAGGGGCAGGAGGTGGGGTGGTGATGGAGGACATGGGAAGATGGGGGCACAAAAGGGATGGGTGGTGCCAGGAGATGGGGGTCAGGGGCAGAAGATGGAGCCAGTGAAGGGGAGGGCTGGAGGCAGGAGGTATCAGGGTGGTGAAGGGGGCACAGGCAGGACACAAGGACACAGAAGGGGTGGGTGGAGGCAGGAGGTGGGAGGGCTGCTCCCAGGCCTGGGCCAGATTATAGTAGCTGGTCCATTCCCTGGCCAGGGCTGCACCATGGCAGCGGTGGCACCACTCCCTGCAGGGGTGGTACCAGGGTGGTGGTGGTGCCGTTCGCGAGCCGGGGCTGGGGACCATGGCAGTGCTTGCATCGCTTCCCTGCAAGGGTTGAGATCAACAGCAGCAGCTCCACTCCCCAGCTGAAGCTGGATCCTGACAGCACCTCTGCTCCCTGACCAGGTGAGACCCCAGCAGTGATGCCACTCTGCAGCTGGGGCCAGATTCCAGTGGTACCACTCCAAGGCGCAGACTAGATTCTGGTGGGGACCAGGGCTCCATGAGCCACAACATGTACACAGAGGACAGCAGCCTCGCCTCCAGTCTCCCTGGAGTCCTGCCTGCCCTGTGCATGAGCATGGGAGCTAGGCGGTCACGTGGTGTGTGTAACATCACACACGCACATAGCAAATTAGGAGAATAGATATGTTACTTAAGCATACTGCATACAGTCCATAGAGTTATTTTATTACATATACATCTAAGAGGGTAGTACATCTAAGGATAGTGGCAATATTGAGCATGAGAAGCACAGAGCTTGCAGGGGACACACAGGATCATTCAGGAGATAGGGATAAGGAAAGAAGGCAGTCATGATATTAGGCAGGGATATAGGAAGCCTCATCCCTCAGTGGGCAGTTTTCCAGTGCTAAAGGAACAGACTCCTGTTGAAGGAGATGACCAAACAGGAATATCACATCAAAAGAGAATAGTAAGAAGCACTTCCAGTTTGAGATCTGAGAAGCTATATAAAGAAAAACACCAATAGTGTATTAACAAAATATATAGCAACTGTAGACAAGGCTGCCATTGGATATTCCAGGACTCCCTGGAAGTACTCAAGATGGGCTCAGACACAGCACAGATTTAGCAGGGTTTATGACTAAACTACAGAACTGCAGAGCATAACCATTGCAAATTATGATTTGCTTCACATTAATCACGTTTGGGCCTTTACAGACTGAAGGTGATGTATATGAAAATGTTACAAACTATGCCAAAAAGGCTTACTTTAAAAACAGTTTACATCCTGGACTTAAAAATTCTTCCTGCTTACCAGGTTGAATTCCCCTCCTTATCCCCATTCATACTATTTTCTATTCCTTTCTCCCCGTTAAGTTCCTTCGTCTGAGCTAAATCATCTCCCTCAGCTCCTAATCCTTCCCTTATTCCCTACTCATCTCTCCCATAGACCTCCTGTTGACCTTTACAATCTGACTTTTTTCTTTGATTTACTATTTTTCACCATTAGGCTCACTAGCTTCCAAAATTCAGCAGAAGCAGCAATAAAACTGTTTCACTACCTGATTCTTCTACAAGTGCCACAGAACTGCTTGGTTTTGAAAAAGCAGGAGAGTACTGGCATTATGGAGAGGATCCAAGATCATTAGTATGAAGGAAAGCAATACTTGTTGAGTCTACCAACTTGGTACAAAGGTATGTATCAAATGTTAAACTTCTAATACAATTGTCAGGCCAAGGATAGATACATATGGAGCAAGGAACTGAAATAACGGTTTAATTAAAAAAAAATCATATGGACACTGTTGGCTCTTTATAAGTGCAACCACTGGATGGAATTATTCTGAAACTGAAGGCTCAGGCTTTTATAGCATTTCCATGCTACAGAGGGATATTACACTAACCAACAGGTAATCGGTTTGACTCAAAAACCTGGATTGGCGATTTACCAAGACCTGAGAACTGCACATATGCTCTATATTACCAAAATAAAAGCATAAAACCCTATTGCCTGCTCACAACTGCACCTTGTTTCATATATTAATATAAAGTAGATGTTTGAGTTTACCAAATTTGTCCTAACTCTGCATTTGCAGGGAGAAGATAATGTAACAATCAGACTTCAAAACTATCAACTATTCCATATAGCAATCATTCCCCACATTTTCTCTGCCCTGGCACACCTTGCTACCTTTAATTAATTTGAGGCACACGACCATACAGCTTCCAAATGAACTCCTGAATATTCATGAGCCAATGAGCCAATCCAGAGCTCTTTGAGTAGTTTTTCAAAAAAATTTGTGGGACACTTGCTCAGACCTGATGGCACACCTGTGTGTCATGGCACACTGGTTGGGAAACACTACCATATAGTGTGAACTGTACATAAGAACTCATGGTTATCAGCAGAGAAAGACCCCATATCCTCTACTCTAAAATTCAGAGTTAAAGAAGAATCTCTTCTCCACTTACATCATCACATGCTGAAGTCAACATTCCATGCAATAGGAAGCAGTGGTGCACACAGAGTTACACACTACAAATGCCACAACCCTCTTCATTTACGACTATGTAGGCCACCACTGAATGTCGAACATCCCTCTTGCAAAATTAGCATTTCTTTACCAGTGAGTTTTCATTTGACATATTTTACTGTGGAAATGAACTTACAAAAACATCCCCCCACTAGCATGTTGTTGTTCTAGAATGTGATGTTATTTTTGCCCACCGACTTATGCTTCATTAGATAACAAGCAGAGTTCTATAGTGTGGCAGAAACAGCCAGCCAAATCTAGAGCTATATAGTTTGAAAAACAGAGAACAGCAAATGAACAAGACAAGATTAATAAATCACTGATACCATTAAACTAAATACTGTTTATTATTCTTTTTGATCCCAGTCTGCAGAGCAACCAGACATTTCCAGCTATTAGTACCTGACAGATTTACAGAAGACATTCAGAAAAGTAGTAATTTTTGTAATTTATTTCCAATACTTGTACTTCTTTTTGGAATTTCTGAGAACTGATATTTAGAAGCAACCATAGAGGAATTTAGGGCACTGAATGTTTAATCTATAAGAACTACAAAGAAACTGATTTTCTTTGCCCTTAAACTGATGCAAGAAAAAAAATAGATGAAAACTGATTTATAACAGTAAGAGTAAAAACAGCTAGTTATTAAGAAATGTTTCAACCCACTCTTATAATCTGTGAAAAGTGAGAAACCCGTTAATTGTGTGCTAGTGTTTGGGCAACTATCATTAGGTTCAGCTCTGAAGCAAATACCATAACATCACTTAAACTGGTTTCCATTTCACCTTTCCTCAGATTAAAGATTTTGGAAATGGCTTGAATCAATTTCTTATATATCTCAAACTCCAATGCAACCCCATCACAGGCTGTGCATATTAAGATGGCAACACAGTTAGGATCATAGGAGTCCAGTTTCAGCAACAACTGACAAGCACCATTATGGTCAGTAGCATTGATACTTACAATTGGGGGTGTTTATACATGAATTACTGAAATTCTGTTGTTCAAAGCAGATGAGAATCTGATTCTCCAGGAGCTGTTGTAAAATATATTGGGAGTACTTTACACATACTTAGTGTACTTAGCTATTAAGGTGAAGAACATTTTCATTCTTGCCAATTTCTCAGCTGAGAAAGTCACCAACACCCACACAGTTTCTTAGCGCTTACATTTTTACAAAAACTGTAACTGCAGTGTTTAAAATGAATTCATGTAAAAAGCCCAAAATCAGCATTGGTCCTCCACATGAAAAATTTTCTAGTTTGTCAGTTTCACCATAATATTATTTATCTAAATTGTTAAATTGCTCTCTCAGGGCAAGTCTATACTGTCAGCCGCAAAATCAGTGTGCTCTTTCCAATTCGGCTGAGCAGTCTGAAGTGGTTCTGGTTTGCTCCAGAAATCACCATAGCAACTGCAGTCCTGGAACTGCTGTGGTAAGCTGAGTAGAAGGCATTTTCGATCTGCTCAGCTCAGTATGTAGTGAGCTCTTAGCAAGTCATTGGGAGATGCGCAAGATATTTTACTTACCTTTAGTCTGATTTGCTATTACTGTATGACTGGATCCCATTTTCATCCCATTCTGTAAGTTCCCCCATCTTCAAAGCACCTGATGAAGTGGGATTTTCTCTCACGCAAGCTCATGAAATAAATAAATCTGTTATTCTTTAAGTGCCAAAGGACTCCTTGCTTCTTTTACTTAATGTACCTTCCGTCAACTGCCACCGAAAAGCATGGTAAGGATAGACTAGGGCTCAGTTTTCAACTCCCCTTCCTTTTCCTCTGTAAATGCAGATAGCAATGTAGTACTCCCTAAATAACAACCATTTTTCTTTTCTTTCAGCTTCTTTACAAGTTATGGATGTTCCAAGTTTATTTTTCACCACAAACCCAAGTTTAGTATATTTTAGGGCTTGCCTTAACACTTCCTAGGCAAAAAGAATAGTTAATAAAATACAGGTGTACAACATGCTGTTTTCGACTGCAGTCTCTCAGGCTTTACTCTCAGAAATTACTTAGATGAAACTCAAAGTTTTCTTTTTCAGATACTTACGCACAGCTCTCATTGGCAGGAACACATTAGAGTACAACAATCAGAATGAAAAACCACCACTGAAAATAATAAAGATAGTTACAGTCTAAAAATGATCACTTGGGAATTATGGCTAAGCACATATATTTTCAAACATTTAGAATTTCTGTCACTTTCCATTTATCTATGGGGAGTTTTTGACTAATGCAATAATAAATGTAGGGCAAAAACTGAAACTATAATATAGTTCAACATTTTGCCAAATAGAAAATATTTCTTGGCAAAAGAGCTAAAGTAATTCTCCAGTGAAATCATAGTGAAAGCATCTGGCTATTTGGGCTATCATTTGTGTTTTCAATCATCTGTATTATAGATGCTGAACTGTAATGGTTTTATATGTGTATTTCTTTTATATAAAAACAATTTTATTTCATTTGTAATAGATTTGCCTTCCTTTCCCTCTACAGAAAATCTGTTTTTCAATCAAAAGTATTTTATTTTATTCACACACCGACAAGTATCAAACTCAACATGACCTAAACTTTTAACTTGGTACTAAACAGGCTTAATTGTATATTTGATATTTAGTCAAAGAAAACATGCTAGTATGGGTAATTAGAATAATTTCTTACTTGTTTTATTCTGTGCCTTAGATCCAGAAGTCCATACTGATGAATGTAAACTTATGAGCAAAAGTAAATTATTACATATTTATAATTTGTATTCTAGTAGCGATAGGACCCCCCAAACCAGCTTGGGCTCCAAATGACTTCCAGTTTAAATAGACAAGCCACATACCATAAGGAAGGACCTCAACTAACAGCCAAGCTGAGTAATAATAGTGAAGGAGAGCAACCAACATACGAGTTCTATTTCCCCTAACGACAGGACAGAAGGTTTAGGTCTCCATGCTTGGGAGGCTGATACACAGACAGGAGTTATGTTGTGTGGGGGAAGAACCTCCTATCCTCTTTTTCTGATTTTCCTTCCTCTGCTACTTCTTCAAGAGGCAGTTAGGCTCCAGAGACCGAGTCCCTTTATACTGATCTCATTCGTATGGTCAGTAGGGATAACTAACTTTGCCAGAGAGAAGGTCCTGTGCCATTTCATTTGGGGAGCTCAGGCCTCCCAGATGGGGTGCACAATACACTATCATCAGGTAATTCCAACACCAAGGCTTTTTCAGTTTTTATGTTGACCATGGCAGCTAACTTCTCTTTAGGACTCTGGAAAAAGGTTCATCAAAATAGTGTCCACAATGGATTCCTTCCTCCTTGGTTAGAAACAGGAAGGGAAGAGAGAAGAGGTGGCCTGTTTAGACAGCACACAACACTATTAAATTTAATCAATCATCATCCATTTCACAACACAAGAAGTGTCCTTTTGCACAGGTTGTTGAAGAACAAGAAGAAATAACATTTTAATATAAAGTTTTCTCCTACACACTTACAGTAAAATCTCTAATACTGAATTCCAGTCAGTGAGCAACAACAGATGTGGCATTTGAGTCGAAAACACCATGGGGCTTGATCACAAACACCTGCATCCCTAGTAGCCAAAAGCCACACTTGACAATTCCAAGAGTAAAATAAAGCCTGGTCCCCTTCGAATTGAAACAACGGTTTCAGGTTAATACAACCAGGATAATAAAAATGGAGCTTAACTATTTGCTGAGACAAGGATTAGGAAGATGGGCTTTCTAGTTTCTTTTGAATAATTTTTGACCTATTATAGGCTTTACAGCTTTTATTTCACAGATACAAACAATAGAGCTTCAGTACCCCCACTGTAACTTGCAAATAGCTTGAAAAACAAAGGATTATTGATAGATTTCATCCAATGAGGATGACATTAACTGTCAACAAATTGAAGACTAAGAATGAATTGGGATTCCTTCACTAGATTAAAAGCCCCCAATTACACAATTACTGCTTGTTAGGACAAGTCCTCTGTACAGTCCTTCTGTCAACAACAGATAATCTGCTTCACCCACCTGAAAATTATGATGCACTATCTGAAAAATGGAGGGAGACCTGCATGAGTCTGCTCTTTGTCTTCAATCAATACAACACTGCTAAGACATACATCAGTTTAGCTAGTTCTGACTGTTAGTGCTCTGTCACAGACTGGTCAATTGTGGATTCAGCAGTCAGACATTTTGGGTGGAAACTAGGGATACAGGCTCAGGAGCACTGGCTGGAGCCATAGAGAGCTTCAGGACACTACCACCATTATTACCTCTGTGGAACAAGTGTAGTGTGCACTTCCTCAGAGAAACCTTGAAGTCAATAGTTACAGTGGGATGGAGCCATGTGTAGTGCTGAATTAAGCCCAGCTAGTTACAATATAAGAAAGAGATCCTAATGAATCGAGGTGGCCATGGGTACTCCTAAACTCTTATCTTGTCAAGGCCAAATCCCTCCCCCCAGCCTTCACAGTAGTTTCCAAAAATTTCTGGTTGTAGATCCTGCTGGCCCTGGACTCTTGGGTTCATACTTTATGGACCATAGGCTCCCTACCTGCCCAGGATCTCGATTCATCGACCTTATCTTAATCCAGCCTAGGTTATTGCAATAAGAACATCCTATTCATTTTCACTGCTCCACATTCCCCATAGTCCACAGAGAGTGAGTAAGCCCATGATTGGCCCAAGACATCTTATACAATGCTAAACCAAACAAATCATCCTACATTAATGCTTTCAAGAGTGCATCAGACCAATCCACTTTAGGAGGTTTACAATACTTTTCTCAAAGTACTTCTTCAATTATGTACTTATGGGTGTGCCTCTGCTAAGATAACCATGTCGGACAAATTCCAGAGGGGTAGCTGTGTTAGTCTATTTCAGCGAAACAAATAAGAAGCCTTGTGTGGCAATTACAAAGACTAACGAATTTATTAAGTCATAAGCTTTCATGGGCATAACCCACTTCCTCAGATGAATGAAGTGAAAACTGCAGTACGTTAGGTATATATTTTCTCCCATGAAAGCTGATGTGATAAATAAATTTGTTAGTCTTTAAAAGTGCCACAGGACTCCTTGATTGTTTTGCTGAACTAGACTAATATTGCCACACCTTTGGAAATCTAAAAAAAGGATGAGTTAAGTTGTCACTTCATGCATCTGAGGAAGTGGGTTATGCCTTAGTAAATTTATAAGTCTTTATAGCGCTTCATAGGACTCCACACATCTCTGGTGACTCAGCTGGAAATCAGGTACAAAGACAAATGTCCCTGATCAAAGGATATAAAATGGTGAACTGCAAAATACGTATTCCAATAAAGCAATTAAGATATGTGTAAAAACGAAGGTAACTTATCTGCAACTGGATTTCTGGGAGATGGTTGCTTTATAGTCTCACTCAGTGGATACAGCGGATGTACCTCAGATGCCAGAATCTTCTCGAAGCAGTGCCAGTTACGGAATTTATGCTCCTACCCTTTCCCCCGAGGGCGAGGATATAAAACTGGACCAGCAACCTTTGCTGCCTCAGTTTCTTGTGACTCCTCAGATTCAAGATTCCATTTGGACTCAGAGGAAGAGGGAAGGTGGGCGGGTAGTGTGAAGATGCAGAGTCTAACTCGAAGAACACAGATTACAATCACTAAACTTCTGTTCGTTTTTTAGCCTCCTCTTCATATATCCACTCATAGGTCAGTTTGGCAAGCAGTAGCCAATCAACAAGGATGGGATTCAGTGTCCTCATTTAGCAGGGATTACAGTAGTGCTCCCTTGAACTGAGTGTTCATCTTGTTACTAGGTCTAGGGAGCAGTATTTTGTAAATGCATTTGTATAGAGAGCTTCAAGCAGCAGCCCTACAAATCTCTGCAACTGAAAAATGTGCAAGCAAGGGTCTAAAACTCATTTGCTACAGTAGGCCAGATATGACTTAAACATACTTCAAGTGGGCCATGCATATCATAAATCAAAATACTATGGCACTCTCGCAGCTTTGCAGAGTACTGGGTATGCAAAACTGTGCTCCGTGATTCCTCTCTCTCTGTGTTAGAGTGGGAGCATGGTCTCACAGGGCACAATCTCACATACCCAGCACTTAGTGATGTTGTAAGACCTGACACTCTTGTGGCACTGCAGATCACTGGGTATGTACAGGGTTACTGGATACCACAGCATGGAAAGGAGGACAGGGAAGTATGAAAAGGAGGACATTGGAGGACACAGAGAAAATGTAGTATTAATATAACTGTCATTTCCATATTATGTCCTGGAAAATGGGTAATGATTAATGAATGCAGCTTTAAAACCGAGCAATGTCATGTGCCTTTTCAATTATTTTAAAATAAAAAAAATTACCAAAATGTTTTCTTTTACCAAAAACTGGATTTTTCATTACCCTCTCATTAATGTTCATTTCATTTGTCATGACCCTTTCATTAATGCTCATGAGACTAAAAAAAGTTAAAACACTAAACTTGCAAATCTAAACTTGAAAAGCACCTAAAAAAGTAAAAAAAAACAGTCATTTTTCATTTCCCACAGCAGCCCATTTTACAATTTAAAAAAGTTGTTCTATATTGTTTCTACCCAGTTCAAATGTTCCCCTTTACTTGTTTTACTTAACTGGACCCTGTTAATAATTTTACTTATGGTATACTTTATTTTCCTTCATTTTATTAGTGTCCAAATATTTTGTTCCCAATTTAGCCCTTTTGTAGGGAGCAACAAAACAAAAATTTAAAATATCTAAAATGGGTCTTAAACCCATAACTCTTAGATAAAAAGCCACCTGCGCTACCCACTGAACTAACCAAGCTGCCATTAGAAAGCAGCTGCAAGCTAAACACACATTCAGGGGCAGCCCAGCCTCTGAGTGAGCTGCAGCTTGTGCTGAGCTGCAATTGGGCCATGTGTGCATGTGACTGGCTCCCAGCTTGCCTCTCCAACACCCAACTGCTTGGGAAATATCCCACTGCAGAAGCTTAGAAACTGGCTATTCTAGGGCTTTTTTTTTTTTTTATTCTACTCATTAGTAAAAAGCCTGACAAAATCACCCATTTTTAGAGTCCCTGGAGGATGGAGGACATGTCCTCTTTTTGCCGGACATCTGGTAATCCTAGGTATGTAAGACCAAGCTCTCCCTTCTCTCTCTGTTAGGGAGAGTGTGTGGTCCTGTGAAGTGCAGTCAAGGGCTGGATGGAAGAGGTTTGCAGACTGCGTGTTTGACACCTCTGTATTTAAACATACTCTGGCAAAAGGAGACCTCACCCCAAAGCTGAGGAATGGATTTTATACTTCCTCTTTATACATTCCGTAGCATCCTTAGCTATTATCTGTGAAGAGATATTGTGTCCATTACGGTTGTCTGCATATGAAATAAAAGAGTGGAAGACTCCTGAAATACTCTCGGTTCTACTAAACTGAGTCTGGATCTTGATCATCTAGAAACCACTGCACTGGGCAAAGGCGTTGCTGGCACCCGGCACACAGGGCACATGCCCCAAGTCTCGGTATCAGTGCCCCGAGTGCCTGGGTCAGCCCCTGCATCTCCAAGCCCGATGCCCGACCAGGGATCCAGGCTGGGCTGCCCGCAGTGGCACCTGCCTCTCCTGACCCCAAACCCGGCCGGGGATCTGGGTCCAGGCTGGAAGCAGCAGAAGCCTGACACAAGATCGGGCCTGGGCACCAGACCACGGCCAGTGGGTGGGGCCCAAGCCCCAGGTCTTTCCCCAGGGCAGCGACATTCCTGGCACTGGGGACTTTGATCCTCTTCCCAGGGCAGGGATCAGAACCTTCCATAAAGTACTCTTTATCTTCTTAGCCCATAGCATGTCAGGAGTTGACACAATCCTCCTTACATTAGCTACAGATCCCTTACATGTGTTGGAGGTAGGAGGTATCATGGTCTTCTTGTGAAACCTCAGAATAAAAATGCTGACAACAGAACTGCTAGAAGAAGACTGACTCTCTCCAAAGCATGCCAAAGTTCAGGTGTGTGTGCTCAATACCCAAAAGACTGCTGGGCAAAAGTTGTGTCTTTTCAAGCCAGGTCTCTTAGGTTTTGGATCCTCCATAGAGCTAACAGTTATTTTAAAGTTTTGTTCTAATTCATCCTAATAAAAAAAAATTCTTAGAAAGTAAAGCAGAACCTGGTAAGTAAGCTTAACACAAAAATCTACGCTGCAACCAGCTAAGGCATTGAATTCACCCAGATATAAGGATTTGGGTCCCATAGATCCAAAGAGGTTCACATGTGTCTACAGTGATGATGGAAGGAACTGAGGGAGCAAAGGGCATCACAACTGTTTTAGCAGCTTTGCTCTCTGAATGTTCTGGAAAAAAGAAGAGGGGTTGGAGGGGTGCATGACTATTCTAATGGCAATTGCTATGAGAAGGCTCCATTACTTGAGAAGTGCCTGCCAACATATCCAACGAATGGCAATGTTCATTAGAAGAATTAAAAACTACACGTGCATTTAACAATTTAAAACAAGATTCTTAGCTGAAATTTGTGCTTCGCTTATCTCCCAAAGCTGATTTCAGGAATCTGCATTATGTCTGTTGGTGGAATCACTGAAGTCCTGTCCATAGAAGGAAACTGACTGACTAAAAAATAAAAAGGTTATCAGCCTGGGATCTCCTTACACCACAGCTGAAAACTGTTTAGACAAAGTTTTCCCTTTACACTAATCTTTTGGGTGGGGAGGGCAGGGGAGGATTTCTCACCACTGCACTACCATATGGTGGTGGCAGCTGTGGGAAAACTAGTACAGTCCATCCTCGATTTTCCGAACTATATGGGGGGAGGAGGTGTCCAAATTTGGCAAAAGTCCGGAAAATTGAAAGCATAATAGTATTTATTACTACGGCACTGTATGCTGCACATTGTATAACAGTAACACTTTTATAACCTAATATAATGTGTAATGAACATGTAATGTGCCTAATAAAATGAAATAAAGTCAGTACTGTACAGTACCGTAATTGAAACATACAGTACATACTGCACATACAGTATATGCACTCATACATACAGTGCAGATCAAAAATAATAAAGCAAATACAGTACAGTATTGTAAATAAAATACAGTAAATAAAAACACATTTTTAAATAAACAAACATTGCCAGAAAAAAACTTGACTTGTTTAAATTTTCCCGCGTTGTACTGTATAGTGGTGACTCAAGAGTGTTTTTGCTCTGAGTTGGAATTGAACACTTCCATCCGACGAAGGTGGGAAGTGCCTGAAAGGCTGAATGTGCTGGGAGCTGAGGACTGATTGGCCCTTGCAAAGAATGCGTCAAGAGTTGTTTGTTGGCTCTTTAGTACATACTGGCGTTTAACAATGAGGTTCCTTAAATTTCTCATGTGCAGGTAGTGGCTTTTTATTTCAAAATCATCAGTGGAATTGATGAAATCAATGAGCATGTCACAAGCCTCTTTTAATGCAGACAGTTTTGGCTTGAAAATCACTGATTCATCTTCGTCACCACCATCATCCTGTGTCTCACCTTCAGCCATGACGGCCATTGCTATCTCCTCCTCTGTCATTGTACGATACCCTTGGTTGGTTTCATCCATCTCCAACCATTCTGTAACAGCTTCCTCAGTCGTTGTTTTTCACGAGCACGAAGGAAATTTCTGTGGAAGTCTGAAGTCTCAAATCCAACAAAATCAAATTCAACCTCAACATTATAGAGCAATTTCTTCCAACAGTTTTCGACAGTTGATTGCTTCACTTACTTCCACGCTGCTGCCCAGCTGAATATAGCCAACTTAATATTATAACATCTCAAGTTTTGAAGCATTTTCTGGCCACAGGTTTCTTCGCCCTCTTCCATTTGCTCTTCGTCCAAGACAACTGTAACTTCAGCCAAGAAGTGTCGTCAATAAAGCCATTTGGTGGCTACAATGATCCCCTGATCCATAGGTTGAATCAACGATGTTGTGTTTGCTGGCAAATAACTTTAATTTTCCTGCACTTGCTAACAAGTTTTGAAACATCAGGATGACAGAGGGCATTATCCAACAATAATACTGCCTTCACATCTTCTTCCTTCAGCTTTAGCACCTCCATCTGGTACCGACGAACCTGTGGCACGAAATGTGCATGGAACCAGTTTGAAAATATCTCCCTTGTGAACCATGCATTCACTGAGTTATAATAATGGATGGGAAGCTCATGCATAATGTCCTTTAGTGCCCGTGGATTACGGGCTGTGCCAACAATAACACTCTTGAGCCAATGCATTCCGCTAGCGTTCGCTCACAGCAATGCTGATAGCCGTTGTTTTGCCTTCTTTCTACCAGGTGCAGGCTTTTCTGTCTTCATTGCCAAAGTTGTTTCAGGAAGAGCACACCAAAACAAACCAGTTTCATCGGCATTATAAACCTGAGCCAATGACAATGCTTCCGTGGCTATGAGGTCATTCAAAAATTTCCTGAATGGCTCAACAGCATCATGATCAGCAGACACAGCCTCTCCAGTAACACGTTTTGAAGAAATGCCATGCCTCCTACAAAAACGCCATGCCCAGCCATCACTGGCTTGGAATGAAGTTTCAAGATTCATCTTCTTGGACAGCCTAAGGGCAGCTTCCTTTATCTCTGGCGTTCGAACGGCAATGCCTTGTGCACGCATTTGCATGAACTGTTTCCATACCGCTTCGTCTAGTTTTTCGTCAGTAGGCAATTTCAAATGCTTTCTTAAGGAACCACCAGACAAAGAAACATTATCTGCATACTTTGATTTGTATTCTAATAGCTTTTCTTTGCTCTTTTTAATGTCAGAAACTGTCTGTTTCTTAACACCATACTCTGCACACACTTGCGCTACTGAAACCCCTATGTTTAGTTTTTCTAGCAAGTCAAGCTTTTGACTAACAGGCAAACGCACTTTCTTTGGCTTACTACTACCTTTATCCACACTCTTTTTCACTTTCGGGGCCATTACTGTATTAAGTTGCAAAACCACTGAATTACTGTGTATACAAAAAGCACTGTATGCCGTCATGAGCACTCTCACCTATACCGCGTGATCCAAACGCACGTGACAAGGGAACTACCTGCTGCCTCACCGCATTCAGGAAACTACCAATGGAGAAGGTTGGATGTTTCTTTTTGAGAAACAGTACTGTATCAAAATTATTTAAAACATTATTTTATGCATTAATGAAGTTATTTTCTCAAAAAAATTATTATGCTCAAAAATACATTTTTTTCAATATTTACTGTGTGATTTTTGTGAAGGTCTGAATCTTCTGAAGTCCGATAAATTGAGGACCGAAAAATCGATGATGGACTGTATATACAGAATTTCAGTATCCAACTGTGTTTATATGATATCATATAGATGTGTTCTGAATAGGCTTAGATGACACACAGATTCAATGAGAAAACGAGTGAGGGTTTTTCATGTATCTAGCCAACACTGTCTCGTACAATGTCAATGTCTACAGTCCCCACAAAAGAAGACATTATTTGACATTTGTTTATGTTGTCAAAATGTGAAATCAGGTCTTCGTACAACTAGGTCACTGGCTGCACTGCTAGCAACTACATTTTAGCAAATCTTCTGTTATATTTTTTCCCTAAGCTACTCAACATCCCATTCAAATGAGAATATTATGAATATTAGCTTTCCTAAGGCTATTAATAAAAGCTAAATGGATGCTGAGACTACAGAGCAGGAAACAAGCATGAAAAATTTCAGTCGTACAACAAAGATCCTAATTACCTTTCCCACCCAAAAGTCTGCAGGTGCAAAATTATACCTGCAATGGATTATTTGTAGGAAGCATCATAACACAGTGCTGTGTAGATCACATATCTTAGGATTATTTTTATTACTCTGGTGACTAGAAGCCACAGCCATAGTCCTGGACCCCATTATGTTAGGCACTTTATAAACACAGAGCAAAAAAAGACAGTCACTTCTCCAAAAAAACATACCATTTAATTGTAAAACAAGAGAAAACAAATGGCTACAGATGCAGGAGTACAAGGGAAACAACATCAGTCAGCATGACAGGCCATGGTTCAGCACACTAACAGTCTAACTTGTTATGCACATAGATAATCCATCCCTTGAGGAATTTAGGCTGTGATTTTAGAGTAACTCAAGAGTAAGGCACCTAAATTGCACATAATTTCAGTGGGATTTGGGTGTTAACTCCTTTAAGCACTTTTGAAATGGTAGTGTTTCTACTACTTTCTGTCCTCTCTCAAAATGCAACTTTTATCCTTTTAGTTTGAAAACATAGTCACTTCCATGGTGGCTATTTTGCTAAGCTCCATGTTGTTCTCCCTTTGACTTTGACAGAACTCTGTGTTATCTACTGCACAAAATATATTAACTAAACATAATTCATTGCACCATAGAGCTTTGTGGGGATAAGCCTCTGCATGCTTTTACAGTTATTTAAACTAACATTTGCTTGTTATCTAATGGCTTGACTATTTGAAATGATAGAAGTATTTTTTTCACAGATATGCATCATGGCTTACTGTAACATACTTTCTAACTCTATACCCTCTTTGTTTCAATCACTTCACTTTTTGACAAACAACAATTTAGTTTAAATATTGAACCATGATTGTACAAAATGAAGTCTTAAAGCTTGCTAAAACCAACATTTCATTTCTGATAGACAAACTTTTACATAGGCAAGCCAGTCTAGTAGCTCAATCACAGCATTAAAAGTGGCAGCCAGCTACTTAATCAAGGCAACTTAGTGTCAACATCCTCTTGGAAGGGATCCAGCAAAAGGAAGGACCTGATCCCTTCAAAATCCCGCTTTTTGTATGGACTTCATAAATACGTCACAGGTCATACCTGGTGTCTAAAGACCAGTCAAATTCCTGGCATGTTTGGTAGACTAAGAGAACTGTGAAAGTTTAAGCCTTCATCTTCTCTAGCCTTGAAAGAAAAAATAAAAATTCTGTGGAGATGGGAAGAGTGATTCCATTCATTGAAATTTGAATCCTCCATCTCCCACCAGGTTCCTATCTGAAAACACATCCATTTACATGCTATCACAATCCACAATGTTTCCATCCAACATTTACTACAAACTATTGCTCCTATCTATCACCAGGGTTTGCTTCAAATGCACCAAACTTATTTAAGTAATTGTTTTAGGAAGTGTGGAAATCTACTTCAGAGCTCCCTGATGGTAGCCCTACGACAATTCTATTCCACCAAGACACCAGTCCAAGAAGATTAGAAATACTGTAGAAAAGAACTAGAGCAACTAACTGGAATCTAGCAATGGTGTAGGATTGGGACAGAGACACAAAACAACATTTGAGGAAGTAAAACAAACAAGGAGTCTGGTGGCATTCTCAAAGATTAACAAATTTATTTATTGCATGAGCTTTCATGGGAAAAAATCCCACTTTGTCAGACACTTGAAGATGTGATAAATAAATTTGTTAGTCTTTAAAAGTGCCACCAGACTCCTTGTTTGTTTTGCTGAACTAGACTAACATGGCTACGCCTTTCGAACTTAAGGAAGTAAAGGATTCATGACCTCACTCAAGGAAATTTTAATATATTGTGCATAAAGATTATATCGGCTACTACTAAGTTAGTTTTCGATTCAGTAAGAATCACAAATCTCTTTAAAGCCAATGGGTGCATCAAATACTTACTTTCAGACTCACTGAAAGGAGCTATTAAGCTCATTTATGTAGTAAAGAGAGTGGAAATAATGGAGGAGAGGGACTGCCGAAGGCAATGGGCTATGTGGCAGATCAAAGCTAAACCATGTGGACTGAGGGATATGCCAGGTCCAAAATACAGGAGAGCCAGGACTTATGAGTTGGTAAGTCAAGGTGTTAGAGGCTGAAGGCCTAGAGAAAGAGGTATGGATGGGGCCTGAGATGAAGCAGAGAAATGGAGCCTTTTGGATACAGAACTAGTTGGAGTGTCAGAATTGGGGATTTGACATAGACATAAAGTCACAGGACGGGAAGGCACCTGCAGAAGTCATCTAGTCCAGTCTCTTGCATTTAAGGCAGGACAAAGCATTATCTAAACTGAAGGTGTCAAACTCATTCAATGTGGTGGGCCACACTGGAGGACAGGACACCTGATACGGGCCAGGTGTCCGCACTGGCTCCCCAACCCTTTCCCAGGCCATGTTCAGAGCTGCAAGGGCTCCCCTTTTCCCTCCCCAACTTCACAGACTCTCAGACACCTTCCCTTTCCCTGCCCTATGGGCTCTCCTTACCCACCCTGGCTCCCTGACCTCTTCCCCTGCTGTGCGGCTTCCAGACCCCCCTTCCCCTGCTGTCCAGCTCCCAAACCCCTTCCCATTCCCTTTCCACTTCTCCTGCCACATGGTGGCAGGCAATCAATGAGTCTCAGTCATAAGCAGGCTAGGCTGCCTGCCTCTCCCCCCTGATCTGCTCACTCACTGTCAGTCATTTAGCACACTGGCCTTTGGTTGGGGTCAGCCTTCGTTGGCTTTTGACTGGCTCATTCCCATGGGGGCGCCACCAAATATTTTCTTTTCTCATTTGCGATTAGTCTGTTGTGCTGTCAATCAGACTAGCAGGCTGACTGACAGTGAACAAGTTTGGTGGGGAGCGGTATGGTGGCTCTCTGGGAGGCCAGCCCCGCCTGCTGTGACTGAGACTCTGATTGGTTGGCAGACCACAGCAGAGCTGAGCTGGGATGGACTGGAGTGCTTCCTTTGTTCCCCCATGCTGCAACTCCAATCATGTGAGTGAGTCAAGTGTGTGTGCATTTGCATGCACCCCAGACCCTGCTCTGCTCTGCCAACAGCCTGTTTGCTGTTCAGTGTTGCTGCAGACAGCTCCCAGGCATTAGCCCACGCACAAACTCCACAGGCCAGAGAAGTACCATTGGTGGGCTGGATCCACCCCACAGGCCATAAATTGGACACCCCTGATCTAAACCATCCCTGAGAATTGTTCAACCTGCTCTTTTTACAACTTCCAATGACTGAGATTCCACAGCCTCTCTAGGCAATTTATTCCATTGGTTAACCACTCTGATGGTTAGGAATTCCTTCCTATTGTTCAAGCCAAACTGCCATTGTTGCAATTTAACCTCATTGGCTCTTGTCCTAGCTTCAGAGGTAAGCAGAACAATTTTTTTCTTTCTTCCTTATGACACCTTTTTATGTACCTGAGCATTGGTATATCCCTTTAAGTCTTTTCTTCTTCAGAATAAACAAACCTGATTTTTTCAATATTTCCTGAAAGGCCACGTTTTCTACACCTTGAATCATTTTTGTTGCTCTCCTCTGGACTTTCTTCAGTTTGTCCACATCCTTCCAGAAATGTTATGCTCAGAGCTGGACACAGTATTCCCACTGAGGCCTATGCCTAAAGCTAAGTAGAAGAATTATTTATTCCGTCTTGCTTACAATGCTCCTGCTAACGCATCTCAGAATGACGTTAGCTTTTTTTTTTTTTTTGGCAACTGTTACACTGTTGACTCATAGTCAGCTTATGATCCACTAAGATCCCCAGAGATACCTTTCCATTGCACTCCTTCCTAGGCAGTCATTTTGCATTTTGTATGTGTGCAACTGATTGCTCCTTCCTGAGTGGAGAGCTTTGCATTTCATCCTGTTTACTTCAGACCCTTTCTCCAGTTTGTCCAGATCATTTTGAATTTTAATGTTGTCCTCCCAAACACTTGCAACCCCTCCCATCTTGGTATCATCCACAAACTTTATAAGTGTACTCTCTACTATATATATCATTTATAAAGATACTGAACAGAATCAGACTCAGGACAAATCTCTGCAGGAGCCCATTTGATGTGCCCTTCTACCTTCCAGCATGATTATGGACTACTGATAACTACTCTGAGAATGGTTTTCCTATCAGTTATGTACACACCTTATTACAGTGTCATCCAATGTTCCCTCTAATTACTCGTAAACTGTGTGCACAAACATTTCTTTGTGAGCACCAATATTAGCACTTTTCGATTTTTTTGTGCACACTTTATTTTGTTCTGTGCGCAAGTTTCATGACCTGTGTGCGCACGCACACGTGCACAGCTTAGAGGGAACAGTGGTGTCATCTAGATTGTTTTTCCTTAGTTTATTTATGAGACAGGCATGTGAGACCATACCAAAAGCCTTACTAAAGTCAAGATATACTACATCTACCACTTTGCCCCATCCAGAAGACTTGCTACGCTATCAAAGAAAGGTATCAGATTTGTTTGACATAATTTGTTTTAAATAAGTCCATCCTGATGGTTACTTATCACCTTATCTTTTTTGGAGGGGTTTGCAAATTAATTTGTTAATTATTTTTCCATTATCTTTCCAGGTACTGAAGTTCAGATGACTGATCTGTAACTCACTCAGGCTGTCCATATTCTCTTTTTTTATAAATTAGATTTCTGATCAAGGAAACCGCCTGCTGTTATGTTCAGGGAAACAGGATTTTGTGACATTTTTGGTAAATAAATAATATTACATAGAGAATATAATGGACCCATATTGTCAATTTCCCCTCCTAAGATAAACAGCACTGCAAGGCCCCAAATACTGAATAACTATTCAGGCCAGAGGACAACATTGTTTTCAACAGCCTGGACCTGTCAGGCAGAACTACACACTGCAAGGAAATGACAAAGGCTCAGGTAACTTCTGAACACCAGAGAGGCTTTAGGATTGATAAGACCCACAACATCACAAATACATTCTAAGAGGCCTATCACACTCACTTTCATTGTAATATTTTCCACCATAATCTGATTCATATACATGTTTTCATGAATTTTGGGAGAAGACTGGAATCTTCAGACTTCTTCCTATTTCATCCAAACTTAAATCAAATCTGTAACATGAAAGAAATCATATTCTGAAGGACGGATTTGGGTTTTGGGTTATTTTATTGAGGCAGAGGAAAGAATCACTTCCTTGTAAGATATTGAATTCTACTACTAGAAAGAGTTCTTCCCATGGCAAACAGAGCACATTTAATTACATCTCAGATCACAAAAAGATGACCTTTCCAGATACTTTCAGTGGAAATGAGCTATAGAAAAAATAAAATATATAAAAACTGAACAGTTCAAGCATAACAGTAAACAATACTATAATGTAACACTGTTTTCCTTTTATGGGTTTAAAATACTGAAATAGGAATTTCACCTTTTAGGGATTTAAATGAAGTAAGCACAACAGCAAATAAAACATTACACAATCGAAAGAGAGATGGATTTAGAAGATCTAACTCCCCTGGACATATAAATAGTGCTTAAAATGAAGTTAAAAAAATTAAACAAGCAGAATTTTGCTCTTTGCTCTGCTGACACTCCAGGCTTGTCAGATCACCCTGTAAACTTGGACCAACATCACGAATAATGGCTCTTTTGACACAGTCATCTGGAATTAGATTTAGCCTCTGACAATACATTTTCCAAAAGGATAGACTCACGGTTGCTAAGGAATTCCCCTATTAATTTTTCTCAATGTATGTTTTAGACTAAACTATACGTGTTCTCTAACAGAAGATTTTCTTCTCCAGCAACTGGCAGTAAAAGTTCTGTGTCAGATTAGCATGAAGGTTGTTAAATGCTAGAAGGCAGAAGACCTGAGAATCAATTGTGGCTGGCCCAGGTCAGCTGCCTCAGGCTCACAGGGCTAAAAACTGCAGTGTAGATGCTCAGACTTCGGCTACAGTCCAGACTTTCAGACCCTATGAGGGGACAGGGAGTGAGGGGAGAAATAAATAGCTTGACATTTCTGGGGTGGGGGGTAGGGTGGGGGCAATGCAGCATACCACTATCCAAGCCAACTAGTCTAATGGCCTAGTTCACAGTGACCTTAAGCTCCTTGTTCTTCAAGCTGGCAGGAACTTAGTACAATGTGAAGGTGATATGTTTTATGTTCTACAGGGGTATTCATTTTCTCTGTATCAGCAACAACCTCTACTGCCAATTAGTGGAGCAGTATATCTCTAATTTCACAAGAGGCCAGCAATCGTACATTTTCTAGTCAAGGATGAACAGAATCAGTAAACAACTAAACTGGGGAGAAACTGAGTTTCTCAAAGCATAGAAAGTGACCTCAAAATAAAAAGAAACAAAGAAAACTATTCAAACTAGCTTTGATTTTATTTCCTTGAATTCTTGCAGTTAGATTGACACTGTACACAAGCAGACTTTATGGGCGAGTCCTGAGCATTACCCAGGACAAAAACAGTACATCTGAAAAGATCTCAGCACTGGTGCCTGGTGTTTATGTCAAGGTAAAGCGCAGGTACCATCAGGACAGCTAAATCTTTATTTATTTAGAATTAATCTTACATGCATATATTATTCCCATGTGTTCCCCTGGGCTATAAAAACTGTTCCCAGTTGTTTTTGCATTTGAAGTTCCTTTAATTTATCATCTACACTGCCCACTGTAGCACTATTCTCACTAGCAATGTCACTTCCTTCAAGGAAACCTTTCTTGGCATATGGCTTTTCTGAACAGTAAAACTCTCTGTAACTTATTTTGCAAGATTACATGACTGTCCATTTCTCTGTAGAGGGCCAGATCAATGCAGGAGCTACAGGGGCTGAAGCCATTAAGCTCCCTGCGTGATGCAGCCCTCCCATCCCACTCAGTCCAGCACTGTACCAGAAGGGGTTGTGGGGCCACTGGGAGAGCTCCTGGTGGTGCTAGGGGGTGGGGGGGCAGAGGGCTCTGGGGCCAGAGGCTGGGCTCCGCAGAGCTCCCTGGGCCCCTGGTGGGGGCCCCAGGCCGGGGGGGGGGAGCAGGGCCCTGAGACCCCTTTATTTGCCCATGTCTACATATACAGAATTTAGAATACCCTGACATTGTACAGAATATGGTATTTTACAAGCTCTGTAAGTATTAACACAGACCTAAACTTCAGACACTCTCCGAATTTGTAAACCATATAGAAAGTTAATGCTTGAGTAAATTTAGTTTTTCCTGTGACATTCAAAGATGGGGATTTCCGAGAAACTCCAGTGTTAGCTGCTGGGATATTAATCTGAAAGAAGAGGTTGCTTACCTGTAACCGGTGTTCTTCGAGAGGTGTGCTCCTGGCCATTCCCTTGTAGGTGTCTGCACGCCACGTGCACGGCACGCCGGAACTTTTTTCCCATAGCACCCTTCGGGCCGGCCCTAGCGCCCCCTGGAGTGGCGCTATAGCCACTCTCTATATATCCGCCGGCCGGCCCCTCCCTCCTCAGTTCCTTCTTCCCTGACCGTACGTGGGGAGGCGGGAGGGAGCGGAATGGCCAGGAGCACACCTCTCAAAGAACACCGGTTACAGGTAAGCAACCTCTTCTTCTTCTTTGAGTGCTGCTCCTGGCCATTCCCTTGTAGGTGAGTCACTAGCCTTACTTTGGAGATGGGATACATCACAGGGATGCCGATTGCAGCACCGCTGCCCCCAGCGCCGCATCCTGTTGGGCCTGTTGGGTGACAGCGTAGTGTTGTGTAAATGTGTGCAGCGAGGACCAGGTCGCCGCTCTGCAAATTTCAGAGATTGGGACCCCTGCCAGGAATGCTGTCGACGCCGCCCAGGCCCTTGTTGAATGGGCCGTGACATGCAGGAGTGGTCTCCCTTCGAGTTTGTAACACTCTCGAATGCATGCTACAACCCAGGTAGCAATTCGCTGCGTAGAGATGGGTTGTCCCCTCATCCTATTAGCAACTGCCACAAATAGCTAGGGCGATTTGCAGAAAGGTTTCGTCCGTTCAATATAAAAAGCCAGTGCCCTATGGACATCCAACCTGTGGAGTCGCCTGTCCTCCTCGGACGCGCGAGGCTTGGGGCAGAGGACTGGGACGTATATGTCCTGGTTGATGTGGAACTGTGACACCACCTTAGGCCTAAAAGCTGGATAAGGGCGCAGCCACACTTTATCCTTAAAAAAGGTCGTGTACGGAGGTTCCGCTGACAGGGCGCACAGTTCCGACACCCTTCTTGCCGAAGTGATTGCCACAAAAAACGCCACTTTCCAGGAAAGGTAGAGCAGCGAGCATGACGCTAATGGCTCAAAGGGCGGTCCGGACAGACAAGAAAGGACCAAGTTCAAATCCCAATGGGCTGCCGGGGGGCATATTGGCAGGTACAGTTTCGACAGGCCCTTGAGAAACCTTTTCACTATAGGTAGCGAAAAGAGCAAGGGATGCTCGTCAACACGGCGAAAAGCTGCGATTGCCGCCAGATGAACTTTAAGGGACAGCAGAGACAGCCCGGATTATTTTAAATGCCAAATGTAGTCCAGGATGGTATGGACGGGCAGTGAATTTGGGTCCTTACCTTCGCCCGCAGCCCAATGCACGAAACGGCGCCACTTGGCTGCGTACGTGGCCCTTGTGGAGGCCTTCCTGCTGCCACACAATACTTGCCTCACCGGGGATGAGCACAGTTGCTCACTTGCCGTCAGCCATGAAGGAGCCAGGCATGGAGGTTTACTGCTTCCAGATTGGGGTGGAGTAGTGACCCGCTGTCCTGGGACAAGAAGTTGGACCTCAGGGGCAGCCGAATGGGGTTGCATCTGGAGAGCCTCAGGAAGGTCGCATACGAATACTGTCCTGGCCAGGCTGGGGTCACCAAGATGACCTTTGCTCGTTGCGCCTTTATACACTGTAGCGACCTTGGAACCAGAGGTTAGAGGAAAGGCATACGACAGTTTCACCCTCCACGGGACTTCGAAGGCATCCCCCTTCAAGCCTGGGCCGAGCTCCTGGAACGAGCAAAACTGGAGGCATTTGGTATTCCATGGTGAGGCAAACAGATCCAGTTGGGGATGACCCCACTTCTGGAAAAGATGCTCCACCACCTCTGGATGGAGAGACCACTCGTAGGTCAGGAATCTCCTGCTTAGGTCGTCCGCTATTGTATTCTGGAGGCCCGGGATGTACGATGCGACAGGGTGAATGTTGTGGCGAATACAGAACTCCCACAGGGCTATGGCTTCCTGGCAGAGTTGTCTGGAGCGGGTGCCCCCTTGCTTGTTGATATAAAACATCGCCGTCGTATTGTCCATTTGCACCAAGACCGTCCGACCGCGAAGCTAGCCCCGAAAAGCCTCTCATGCCAGGCGCACTGCCCTTAGTTCTTTGACATTGATGTGCAGGGAAAACTCCCCTCCCTTCCACGTGCCTTGGGTCTTGAGACCGCCTAGATGGGCTCCCCACCCTTTGTCTGATGCATCCGACATTAGTTGCACCGATGGCTGTGCCCGCTGAAAAGGGATCCCTGAACAGAGGTTCTCCTCGTGGGTCCACCATCGGAGGGACTCCAACACGGGTTTGGGCACCGTGACCATCACGTCCATACTGTCCCTTGCAGGGCAAAACACGCTTGACAGCCATAGCTGGAGCGGACGCATGCGGAGTTGGGCGTGTAGAACTACAAATGTACAGGCTGCCATGAGCCCCAACAACCGTAGGCACTCCTGTGCTGATACTAGAGGAAACCTTATTAGTGAGTTCACCACCTCTCAAATCCCTTGGAAGCGGGATGTGGGGAGGGACGCTCTTGCTAGAGCAGAGTCTAGAACCGCCCCTATAAAGTCTATTCTTTGTGTGGGTGACAGCACCGACTTCTGTCTGTTGACTAAGAAGCCCAGTCTGTCCAGCAACGACTGTGTTGCCGCTAGGTGGTCTAGCATCTCTTGAGGCGATCAGCCCATTACCAACCAATCGTCCAAGTATAGGAACAGATTGATCCCCTTCCTCCTGAGGGAGGCGGCCACTACTGCCCGGCACTTGGTAAAAACTCGCGGCGCTGCCGAGAGGCCAAGCGGGAGGACTGTAACCTGTAGGTGATCCCGTCCTACCACAAAGCGCAAATACTTCCTGTGACGCGGATGAACTGCGATGTGGAAGTACACGTCCTGTAAATCGAGGGTGGCGTTCCAGTCGTCCGGATCCAGAGCGGGGATGATGGAAGAAAGGGAAACCATTCGGAAACGAATCTTTTTGAGAAAACGGTTGAGGCGTCTTAAGTCTAAGATTGGCCAAAACCCCCCCTTCGACTTTGGGATCAGGAAGTAACGGGAGTAAAAACCTTTGCCCCTCCTGTTGGATCGGACCTCCTCTACCACCCCTTTTCGGAGTAGGGATCGAACTTCCTCCCTTAACAGGCTTGTAAGTGTAGGGTCCCCTTGCGTAGTCGAAAGGCGGGACGGAGGCGCCGACGGGGGTAATGAAGCAAATTGGAGGGAATAGCCCTCCCGAATAGTTTTGAGAACCCAGCGGTCTGAAGTGATCTTGAGCCACTCCGGGAAATAGTGGGAAAGTCTGTTGAAAAAGTTCAGAGTCTCTGGATCTGGTGTGAGTGGTATGGCACCCTCAGGTTGACCTTCAAAAGCTCTTTTTCTGAGACGCTGTTTGACGTGAGCCCCCTGGTCGCCCGACTGGCGCCCCGAAGCCCTACGTCCTCCCCTGTTGCGACACCTGTTGTCATCTTGGCGCCAGCGGAACGGCTGTGAGGGCAGTGGTGGTTTGAAAGTCTTCCTCTTAGTAGCTGGCGTGTGAAGGCCCAGTGATTTTATCAACGCCCTGGAGTCTTTTAGGGTTTGCAACCGGGAGTCTGTCTGCTGCGAGAACAGCTCAGGACCTTCAAAGGGGAGGTTTTGTATTGTGGCCTGCACCTCCAGGGGAAGACCCGAAGCCTGTAACCAGAAACATCTCCTCATGGTCACCCGTGAGGCCATCATGCGGGCAGCCGCATCCACCGCGTCCAGCGCTGACTGCAGAAGGGCCTTGGCCACAACTTTGCCCTCCTTGATAGATGCCGAGAGAGCGTCTCTAGAGCCCTGGTCCAACACATCTGAAAACCTCTCCAAGGATGTCCAAGCGTTAAACATGTATCTACTTAGAATAGCCTCCTGATTCGCTATTCTAAGCTGGAGGCCCCTGGTTGAATAGGTCTTACAGCCAAACAAGTCCAGCCACTTCGCCTCCTTTCCTTTTGGGGTCGATGCAGGGTGGACATGCTGTTCCCTCTCATTTGACACTGCCACCACCAAGGAGCCAGGGGTGGGATGGGAATAAAAATGTTCATAGCCCTTCAAGGGAATGAAATATTTCTTCTCCGCACGCTTGGCCGTTGGGGTAATTGACGCCGGAGTATGCCACAAGGCCTTTGTGGTGTTTTAGATATTCTTAATAAAAGGCAGGGCCCTTGGGCAAAAGAATGTCCACCATAGGGTCGGCGTCCTCCACAATTTCCTCCGCCTGCAAATTCAGTCCACGGGCAACCCGGCGGAGGAGCTCCTGGTGAGCCAAGGAATCGTCCGGGAAGGAGGACAGCTTTGCCCCTGCCACCGCCTTGTCTGGGGGGGGACAATGAAGATTCCCCCTGGTCAAGTCCCACAGACTGAGCCCTTGACTGAACGATGCGGGTCACGCTAGACACACTAGCTTGGTCCTCTCCAGGGGAGTCCGCCTCAGACCCATCTCCGGTGCCAGGGGCAGCACTTATGGTTGCCGAGGGAGGCTGGTGAATCTGTGGCGCAAAAGTCGGACCACCGGGTCCCTGACCTTGATGAAAGGCCCACGGGGTCCAGAAAGGCCATTGTGTGGCCGGCTGCCAGCCCGACCAGTGGGGGTGAAACAGGGAAGCGCCCTGGGTTGGCTGGGGAGGCTGAGCTGCTTTGCGATGACGCCTCAACCCAGCATCCTCCACAGAGCTTGAAGATGGACTGCTCCTTGGGGACCACAGCGATGCCGTAGATGACGGTACCGATGGATGGTGCCCTCCAGTTTCTCGATGTTCCCGGTACCGCTGGGCAAGGTCTCGCTGTGCCGGTGCCAGGGAGCAGTATCGAGGGGCCCCTGCCACCACCACCACCACAGGTGGAATCGGGGAACGGTGCCGTCGGGACGGACTCTGTGCTGCACGAGGAAGCTTGGATGGAGCCCCAAGGGGGGTCGGCTTCCCGCGCAACAGTACTGATCGTGGTGCCGGGGGACTTGGCCTCGGGGTTTGAGGGGCTACTGGTCCACACAGCTCCTGCGCCGCTGAAAAGGCCTCTGGAGTAGTGGGCAACACAATGTCCTCCTCCAGAATCTCCCTCGTTGGCGAGGACACCAAGATGGGGCTGTACTGGACCTCCCTCGACTCCGGCACAGGGGAGAGAGCGCGATCGTTAGTCAAGTCCAACTGCCCCGTGTCCTTCTGGCTCGCAGAGCCGCGCCGAGGAGAGTGCCCCTTGGCCTTTCTCCTTTTAGCCGGCACCGTACACGCAGAGCGGTGCCGGGGTTCCCAGTGCTTCTTGGGGGCGGGGGGCGGTGCCAGAGGCAGCGCCGACGACACCGGGGCGCTCTGAACCAACGGTGCTAAACTCGATCCAGAGTCCCCCAGTGCCGGGCGCAGTGCTTCCTCCATCATGTGGAGTTTCAAACGTTGGACTCGATCCTTCTGAGTCTGCGGCTTGAAGGCTCTGCAGAGTTTACACTGCTCTGCCAGATGAGCCTCCCCCAGACACAGCAAGCAAGAACTGTGGGGGTCATCCAGTGGCATGGGCTTTTTGCAACGCCCACATGTTTTAAACCCCGGCATAGCCCGACCCCGAGCCCGGGGTGGGCATAACGAATTCTAACAACTATAACTATAACTACTACTATAACTAACAACGAAACACAGCGAACAACGTGGGTGACTATGGAGAATGAACTGCGAAGCGCAGCCGAAAGACGTTCCAGCGACCGACGGGCGGTAAGAAGGAACTGAGGAGGAAGGGGCTGGCCGGCGGATATAGAGAGAGTGGCTACGGCGCCACTCCAGGGGGCGCTAGGGCCGGCCCTAAGGGTGCTATGGGAAAAAAGTTCTGGCGTGCTGTGCATGTGGCATGCAGACACCTACAAGGGAATGGCCAGGAGCAGCACTCGAAGAAAAATACTAGGTTTCTAAAAATAGCTTTTAACTAAACACTTTGTTGAGCTTTAAGGCAGCCAGTATCACAGACTGAACTTTTCAGAGAGGTTCCCAATATTTTGAAAAGGTGAAGACCTAAAATCTTTGACTAGATCTGCAAACAAAGGCAGAATGACTGAGTGATCATATTAAAATTTTAATGTATCTTGTATAGCTGTCTACCAATCCTATGACTTACACTTCCCTGCATTTGTTTCCTCCCATTCTGTAAGTTCCCTCATCTTCAAAGCATCAGAGGAAGTAGGATTTTCTCCCACAAAAGCTCATGCAATAAATATATTTGTTAGTTTTTAAGTGCCACGGGACTCCTTGTTTGTTTTACTATGAGGAGCTTTCTCCATTCTCCCATATCAGATTTAGAAAGGGAGATTTTGCTTTCATTGTATGTATTCTACCAGTAATGAGCATCCCAGAGAAAATTCTTGCCCAAACTTTCAAAGAACAAGACTACATAAATTTTACACTGGCAAACACAGGCTCACACATGACTAAAGTTGTACATCCAAGTTTTAATAGTGTTTTAATTTATTGATTAAAGCAATGTAAATTCATTCCTCTAAGAAAAATGTAATCTCCTCTCCAAATTGTTGAGTTTTGATTTTTGTTTTACACTTACATCTTCTGCTTCAATATTTTTGCACTGTTTTGGCTTGCTGCATGTGCTACCTGGAATAAGCAGATTGTCTTACCTTCATTAATGTAACCTCTTTCACTCTGACCTGCCAAACTCTATTGCAGTGTTTCTCAACCAGTGTTCCATGGCACACAGGTGTGCCATCAGGTCTGAGCAAGTGTGCCATAAAATTTTTGAAAAAACTACTCAAAGAGCCCTGGACTGGCTCATCAGCTCATGAATATTCATGAGTTCATTTGGAAACTATATGGTGGTTTGCCTCACATTAATTAAAGGTAGCAAGGTGTGCTACACAGCAGAGAAAATGTTGGGAACTACTGCTCTATTGCACTCAAATTCCACAGCCTTGCCTGCAAGACTCTACCATAAATCCTTTCCTCATCTATACATTCTTCTCTTATTTCCCCTATACTCCTAGCAATTACGTCCCTTATCAATTGTTTCACCAATTTTTTTCTTCTTTCCATTTTTGGTTTTCCATCTTTTCTCATGCTAACCCCTATGCCTGGTTCAGTGTTCAAGCGACCTCTTTAGTCTTCCTTGTCCTCATAAATAATGCCACATGCTTCCTCTCATGAACTCTTTGTACATTGTCCTACGTAGACTGTAATCTCTTTGGGGCAGAGAAAAAAACCAATCTTTGTGAAGCACTGGGCAAATTTATGGAGCTATGCTGTTATGTTCAAAGATAATATAGTATTAGTTGCCATATCAAACAAAACTGAGCACTTTTCCCCCCAACATTAAAAATATATGGAACTTTTACAGTGGTGAGAACCTTCCTCATAAAACATATTTGTTGAAAAGCAATTAGACAATTTGTGCATTGAGCCATGATTCCAGCCTGAAGCCCCTTCACCACAAATCACTCATCATCAGTGTGACCTCACTTGGGATTGGCATATTGCCAACAAAGTTCTCTGTGGAGTTTCCTATCATCTCTTTCTATTCAATGAAAGCATAACTTTTGTGGTTAAAAAACAAAATTTAGTATCCTGAATACTTACATTAATATAAATAATTTCTTATTTATATCTTCAAAAAGCATTTTTCATATTAATTTGTGGTACAGCAACTCTATGTAACCACATTCCAACCAACTTTGCCCTTGTCCTACCTCTCTCAATCCCTCCAATCATTGTTTACACATCTTACTGTCTTCAGAAGGAGCAGCCATGTTAGTCTAGATAAGTAAAACAAGGAGTCCTGTGGTGTGTGACAAAGTGGGATTTGCACCCACAAAAGCTTATGCAATAAATAAATGTTAGTTTCTAAGTGACACAGGACTCTTTGTCTGTTTTACATCTTACTGCCTGTGTGTTAAATTAGTTACAAACCTTTTAGTGCAGATACTGTCTCTAACTATGTGCTTTTAAAGCACTTAATACAATGAAGAGCCAATTCTGTAACAATAAGAGTAATTATTGTAATAATTATTAATTTTTTAAATATTTTAATTAAGTATTCTCTATAAAATAAATGCTATTGTGAAAGGGTAAATGACACTGCTAGCTACAGTACTACCAGAAAACATGGGATAATAAAAACTGATACAGAACAATATTCTCAACAAGCTATGTCTGTTGTGCATATGTAAAAAACATTGCAACTCTTACTATTTTCAGCAGATGGCATGTAATTGAAATAGCTCTGCATGTTAAAAGAAAACAAAAAGCAGAACAGGCCTGAGACAACAGTAACTATCTAAGCATACAATTGTTTTTTCAGAGCAACAAGCAGTTGTGTGGCACTTTAAGACTAACATTTATTTTTTGCATGAGCTTTCGTGGGAGAAGATCCCACTTCCTCAGATGCTTCGAAGATGGGTGAACTTACAGAAAGGAATGAAATCTGTTAGTCTTAAAGTGCCACACAACTGCTTGTTGTTTTTTTACTGGACTAGACTAACACGGCTATCCCTTTGGAAATTTTTCAGAGCAGCCACCTAAATTTTGGTGCTCAGTAAGTCAATGCATACGGAACACTTACTGTTTGCTTTATTCTCCATTTCTTTCAAATTAAATCAATAAGAAAGTTATTTGATTTTGTAGTTTGTTTAAATATCCTTTGCATTAATCTTTACAAAGAAACACAATTATCAGAAAATAGTCAAAAAGGTAAAACAAAATAAATACAAATGAATGGGGAAAATGAAAAATAGATTACTAAACGACAATGTAAACCAGTTCTAATGAACCAATCTAACACACTAGAGGGAAATTCTATTCTGCAACCATCAATACACAATGGTGGCATATAATAACTAAACAATGGCTGCATGTAAAATGTGGGGCTACTTTGAAAACTGATCATGGAACTATGGTATCTTCTTACTCAATAGATCATCTCTCTTGTGTAAACTGAGTCATACCTGCCTGCTTTAGTGACAAAATAGTGATTTTACCATTTTGTGTTACTTTAATTGTCTAAATGTTTCCTAATTTCCAATCAGAAAAACCTGTGCAGATCTACTAAAGGCAAACAGGGTTGCACATGTCACTAAGGGAATAATTTGAAGAAAACATCATTGTACAGTTGTTACTACACATTGAATTGTCCTGCAGAACGTATATTACTGTTTATGCTGCCTGAGAGGAAATGCTAACTTGATTCTTGGAGCGTTTAGGATTAATTCATGACTCTGGGTTTAGAAAACCCATTGGGAAACAGAGCACAGTTGGAGTCATTGAAAGACAACAGACTTGGACCCCAAATATGTCTTTTTTTTAAAAGTCAATTTGTGAAATGGAATTGCACTTTAAAAGGACACTGGAAGGCCAGAAATCAGAAAGCTCTCACTCTCTGCTCTTCACTGCCTGCCAGCTTATTCATACAAACTGCTATACATTTCTATTTCAGGAATTTTGAGCTAGAGCAAAGGATTCTTGCAGCTTTCATTGTCGTGCCACCTTACAAGTATGAAAGTAGCAGATAGAAGCCTGCTATAATGTGAACTACATGTATTTATGATTTGTACAACACCCACATACCCAGTTTTAACACACATTTTTAACTGCCATTCATTTTTAAAAGTATATTCAGAGGCTGGCATTATCCAAAACCGTTATTTGTAAAAAAGAAATAAACAAAGTTAGCCCTTCAATACACTAACTCTGGCCTGCTGATGCTGCATGGCAAGATTTACATGCTAAGGTTAGCTATCTCCATTGAAATTGGTTGTAGCAGGATCTGGACACAATGTGGAAAAAATAACAATAATTCTTAAGGATGTGGCCTATTTTTTTCAGGGGTTATAGAGCTAAGCGTGATCTCCTATGACTGTGGTTGATGCCATACATGTTAAACAACAAAATTTCTTCAAAAATATTGAAACTAGCTTGGTTTGATTTGCTGTAAACACAGCATTTTGTTCTGTAACTGAAAGTACCTCAGACATTCAGAGATTACACTTTACCCCAGCTATCTGCCCACACACATTATCAAAACACAAAGATAAAGAAAAAAGAAAAGCAGAATTTTCCATATAATCATAAGACAAGTCAAAATCTATATTTAAACGTATTAGTCATTTTTTGCACAACGGCCACACATACAACCTCATATAAAAAACCAAGGGAGTCAAAATGCAATTGTCAGGCCAAACCATCTATCCTATCTTGATATCCATTCTTGGTGCACCAAGTCCTTCTAAATATGGGAAGTGGGAGATGAGGGGTGGAGTTGGAGAAATGTCAAAAAGAAACAGCTTGTTGAGGCAGCTGGAATGGCACTCACAGTTTGATGAGTCAACAGGGAAAAGAGGGGTTTACAAAAACTTTGGATAACTAAAATGGGGTGTATCTGATTGTCTGGACACTTCTGATCTGTCTTCTATGGAAGCTTAAAAGCAACCGTTAACTGTTTAAAGAAATATACGCTAGATTTCACTTAAGTCAACCAGAAATATATATTCACTGCAAGACACTAACGTGCTGAATGATGCTCCATAAAAATAAAAACATATTGTTGAATGGTTTGAGTAACAGAAGCCAAAACCAAAAAGAAAACAGTCACACCCACAATACTCTTACTTGCTTCAACTGTGAAGATTAACATGTCAGAAATAGCATGGAATGTTTTCTTCACATTTGTTTCAGTATTATCATCTACTGGAAATCTGAGCATCCTTTCCTATTTCTTTCACTTTATTTTAAAAGCAAGTAAAGAAACAGCACACAGGCATTTACAGGCTACAAAGGATCTAATACTCAGCAATGTACACTGGAGCAATAATGTGAATTTTCTTTTGGATTGCAGATGCACAGGTGACAGCCATCAGCTTTCTGAAGACATTAAATGTCATAGCTTTGCACCCTGTGATGTATCAGCTGACAGCAGCTAGCTATTGTTTCCATCGTTAATGATCATTCCCAATAGTCCACTGCACCACAATGATACTACCCAATAGCATGCAGAAATATCACATTTCACTGCTGTATTTTGGCCAAGTTGTAAAGAACAAAGGATTCAGTTATAACAAGTTTCCAATTTCCAACCTACAGATAGATGTTACCCAAGAACAGTGCTGACTGGTGCTCAAATTACAGGGCAAGGTGAAGTTGGCAATTAAATAAAACAAAATAATTTCTGACCTCCCAAATCTACTAATAAAATTGTGCATGGATCTTCCCCCCTCCTTTTTCCACTGTTTCCTTTGCTATAACTCTGAATACTGTTCCCTTCACTGCTCCTGAAACTGAGCAAGCAGCCCCATTCTGCTCTGTTCTCTTCCCTTCCTCCTTGACTTGGGCCCAGGATTTCCTTGCTCCCCATTTCAATCTCCTCTCTTCAGTTCTAAACACACACCCCTACATTAACTTCCCCATGCCTCTTTGCCAGGTCACAGGCCAACAAATCTTTACAGAGAACATGCAAAGGGATTTTTTTAAGGCTTGTAACTTGGTCAGATTCGGACGGAGTTTCATGGGGACAATAAAGAGCACATCCCTGAGACCAAGGCAATTTCCCTGCTTCCTCCCTGCCAAATTTCAAGTTCCTGCTCCAAATCAAGCAGGCACTAGCATCTCAATGAAATGTGACAGAGATCATCTCTGACACTGCATGGCCCATTGGAGTACTACTTACCTTCTTATAGAGTCTCTTACATTTGGTTGCCTCCACTCACAGGGCCCAGTGCAGTGGTGCTTTAGCCTTCTGACTGAAGTATGCTTGAGTTCTACCCCTTCTAAGATATTAAAGTCTAAAAATAAATGAATGCTACAAATACAGAAACAGCTTGTCTAATCAGACTTTGACAGGACATTGCCCTGCTGTTTAAGGCTTGTCTCCATACAGTCAGTCCTTTGGCCAGCCTCACTGAGCCCCATCACCCATCACTGGTGGGTTTGCCCTAGCAGCAAGCTGTCTAACTCTTGGCTGAAAGCAGGCTTCCCAGACTGAGCTGGGCCTTCTCTCAGTTTCCCTCTCAGTACCAGATGCTGTTGCAGCTGTAGCAGGATAGGGCAAATTAGGTCCAGAGGCCCTCATTATACCCACCCTCCCTTGTTAGCCTGGGCTTGTACGTCCTATTACAGAAAGAGCTGTAAGAATACTATTTTTTACCAGTCAAAACAATGTATTTTTTTCCTAGTCTTGTTCTCAGAAATGGCTGAACTATTTCTCCTGAAACTTCCCAAAGTTTTTCAGTCTGAGTCAGACATCTGGAATGGAAATTTTAACCTAAATGGCTGAAGTCTGGCAAAGCAACTGAAAACAGGGCCTTATAATGAGACATGTCAGACAAACAAGTAGGCACCGCTATCTGTGCCGTGGAATGAGAATGTACATACATTGAATAAGAGTGTAAGGGGAACACTGCAGTTCACCTGAGCAATCCTTCATTATTCAGCCTTTGGCATGTACTACACAACAATGGCTAGCCTATATGATTTTATATTGATCTCTACAATGATGTCCCTGGCATTCATCCCATACTAGCTAAGTTCAGTAGTTGGTTAAAGTAGCAAAGAAAATAAAAAAGAACAGGTTTAGAGATACTATGGATGAAATATAATGGATAAATGTAACTTTAAAGAACAAGTTTTTATTCACAGTCAAAACCACTCTCTCTCTTATAGGAACCTGTGACAGGCTACTCCCCAGATCTGGTCCAGTGTGCAGTCATGACCCCCCAATTCCCACTACTGAACCCCAATTTGCCCTACTTTGCCAAGTGACCACTCACTCCTGAGTCAGTCCGCTCTGCCATGTGGTGCGCAATCAGTCCCAAGCAGTGGGTATATGCCCTCTGGCTACTCAAGGGACAGTCCCCCAGCTAGCACCCTCAGCCCCAGTTATCACACCAGAAGCCACCGTCCACAGAGATTGGGGCCCACTCCCAATCACAATACACAAAAGTCTGTACATTTGACAAAGAAATGGATTGTGCCCAGCCCTCTTCACTCACACCCTCAAGATCACACAGCTTTATATAAAACAACTATAACTTTATTGATCAGACTATGATTCTAAGTGAGCAGATGGCCAATCATGGCAGAATCACAATATAAATGAGTAAGGAGTGACCACGAGGAAATAAAATATAAAACTCACTTATTAACTTAACATCTCTACTTAAACTGACCTCATAGTCCAAGTTCATGCTCAGGGTGTTTGGCTATCAGATGTTTGCACAGCCAGTCTCTGCCTGAGACCAGACACGGCCTACATCTTGCTTAGCAATGTTTCAAGATGGAGAATACCAGGCCAAAAACCTCTCCAATCTTCCAGGTGTCTGTCTTTGTTTCCAAAAACCTGTTCTGACCCCCCACCCCTTTCTGGGCAGAGGTGATCCCTTTGCCTCATCCAAGCTGGGGAACATAATCAGCACCTCTTTTCTCCTCCAGGTGCTTGTTTGCTTGTTGTTGGGAGAGAGCTCTGTCTGTCTCCCACCCCGCTAGAGCCATGTTAAACATGCTATACGTCTGTGCACATGCATGAAGTTGTAGGAAACATATCATACTAATCATATAGAATAGGTTATGAGCATCCAAAAAGAAACACTGCATGTTGTAACTGGCAGCAAGTCATACAATCACAGTGGATAAGTGAACAAGAAAATTATACAGCTCGTAACACAGGGTGCACAGATGTGCATCCCTTGACAGAACCAGAATAAAGCACTTGATACAGTCCATTTTGAAAGCAAGGCTTTTATCTAGTGTTACACTTAGTTGAAACATTTAAGAAACTGCATGTGCTTTTCATGCTTTTCTAATATTCACAGTATAAGTCACAAAAATATTCTCCATTCTGAGATCAATCTCTGAGCCACTTCCTGAAAGCAAAATTTTATCCTAAATTTCAAGTAAATATCAGCTAACAGCCCACAGTAACTTCAGGAATAACTGAGGTATACCAAAAGCAATCACTTGCAAACAGAAGTGTTTATAACTACCAAATAATTCTGTTGTGAGTTTTCATATTAATTTCAATATTAATGGCATACTATCCCAGTACTTCTGCACGCTTCTAAGCAAGATAATGTTATTATTCTAATTTTAAAGAATAATTCTCTGGCAAAGCTATGCTGCTGGTGCCATTCCTTCGGGGGGTGGGGTGGAGATACAGTGAAGTCAACTCTTTATTCTACTGGAAAGCAAATTTGTTGTCTCCGATCTACCAATGCATATTAAAGAAAGCCTTCGTACCTAATATAGGGGTCTCAAAATCAAATCACAACGAGGGCCACGTGAGGACTAATATTTTAGCCCAAGGGTGGCACCACTGAAACTTTTTCATACAGCAATATTGCAAATATCAATAATGACAGTGTCATTGCAGGCCACAAGAAATAACTTTAGGGGCTGCATATGGCCAGTGGACCACAAGTTTGAGACCCCTGACCTAATAATGAGGAGCAGCAGCAACAACAGATGGTGAAGTAAGCTTAGAGGTTACCTCTAGCAACTGAAAGTCATATATGCGGGGAAGAAGTTATTCAAAGTGACTCAACAAATCACTTCTATTGGTGTTGACTTCCTTTCAACCTGGAAGGTCAAAAAAGTCCACAGGGTAAATGATCTTCAGAGGGAAAAACTATATACAGACTAGATTGTGAAATCTCTTCTCAAGGATGAAACAGCCAAAAGCCACAGGCTTGCAATTACTGAATTGTGACAGTGGGTAAAACACCTTACCCATTGTCACCTTCAGCATTTATATACATTAGTGACTGAAAGACAAGGCCTAATAGTTTATATTTGTTCCTATTCAGTATATCAGAAAGCAGGTTCAAAACATTTTCTGATTTAGTGTGGTCTCCATCAGTGGATATTTGCTTTTCTTTCACTCCTTTTAGACATCACCAATTATGTCTCATTATCATGAGAGCCTCTTGAGTTTTTAATAAGGTTCTTGAAAATCATTGCTTTAAGCCTCAGAACACTGTTCTACAAAGATGATCAAATCTTCTAAGCAGTCTGCTCTGATTTCTTATACTATATATAAATAAATGTATAAAAATTAAGTAGGCCATTATATTAAACAGAAGTATGTATCTGTCGAAGTAATTTTTCTCTACATTTCAGTGAACATTAAACACATATAACATGATGGCATTAATAATTATATCTGGATACATAAATTGCATTTTTGTAAAAAACCTTTGACCATATTTTCAATAATTACTATGGGCAAAAATCAGCTCTACCTCAAAAAAGCTGTCTAATGAAGTCTATGATGACAATGGTAGGTTTGGATTTTTTTTTTTTTTTTAGTAGAAACTTTGTGAAAATGTAATAAGGACCTCCAAAATTTTTCTTATCTGAACAAACTGTACTTCTTGCATTGGGGAACTGGATTCCAAGGTCTGACAAGCTAATAAGATGACCATTCTCTTCTACAAAGATATAAATTGCTACTTCTTAAAATGAACAAAATAAGGCAATGATTCTTCATACAATGGAATTAAACTTGATTCACAGCAGTAATTAAAAGTAAACCTTTGGAAAGATCCCATAAGATAAAAAATTGCTGCTGGCTCTGACATTGTAAGTGTCCAGCCAACCTCTGCATAACCCCACAATGACTACTGAATTACTCTGAGCCATTTTTAATTTACCTCGTGTTTCTTGTCAACATTAGCTCTCTATTCAGAGAATCATGTCAGAAGTTTAGAGGGCACTGGATTCTGGTTTAAAGTTCATTCTTCACTTTCATTAAAATGCACCTCCCAAACAAGTATGACAATATATTGGGGTACAGTTGTTGTCTGCTAAGCTTTCCCTGATACTGCAAAAGATCTGATGGAGGAAAGTCAAACAGGAGAAATGAAAGAATGCACACTGAATATTTATAAGAGGATTATATTTTATGACCTACTTTTCCCTTTGGCTACTAAGCAGACTAGTTACAGCTAGAGGTCTCCTAAGACATCCATGCCATTCATGACTGGATCACAAAAAAGTCTCAAATTACAATTGGCTCTGCACCAGAAAATGTAACAATAGGAAGAAATGACTACTTACCTGTAACTGATACTCTTCGAGATGTGTTGCTCATGTCATTTCCAACCCAGGCATGCATGTGCCACACGCACGGATCCCCAGAAAGTTTTCCCCTAGACTACCCACAGGCTTGGCTGTGGCCACTAGGGGCACCTTGTGACCCCCTATATATATATTCCTGCCAATCCTTTCCCACTTCAGTTCCTTTTTGCTGGAATTCTGGATGAGGGGAGGAGGGCAGGTGTTGGAATGTACATGAGCAACACATCTCAAAGAACACCAGTTACAGGTAACTAACCATTTCTTCTTCTTCGAGTAATTACTCATATCAATTCCAACTCAGGTGATACCATAGAGAAGGGTGGGAAATCTAAAGGCTGACTGTGCACAGCAGTGGTCTGCTGACTGCGGCATCATCTCTTGCTTGTCGGGTGAGTGCGTGGTGAGTAGCAAAAGTGTGAACTAACAACCATGTTGCCGATTAACATATGTCCATGGTATGAACATTGCTAAGAACTCTTCTGAGGACGCCTGGGCCAGCGTCAAATGGACAGTTAGCTGTGGTGGTTGTACCTGGGCCAACAGGTAACACTGCCTGATGCAGGCTGTAATCCAGGTTGATAAGTGCTGAGAGGATACTAGTTGTCCTTCCATTCTGTCCGCAACTGCCACGAACAACTAACAGGCTCTGTGCAATCTCTACAGAAGGCCAATGCCCTATGCACGTCCGGAGTACGAAGGCGTCACTCCCTATCCAAGGGGTGAGGTTTTGGGTAGAAGACTGGCAAAAAGATGTCTTGGTAGGTGTGAAAGTGCAATACCAGAAGATTTAGCTGATAGTTCCCCCCACACCATGAAGAGAAAACTGCACAAACATGCGTCTCAAAAGATTGAACTCTGGGGGATGGGAATAAAAATGCCTGACCAGAAAGAATGTTATCTTTATGCTGTTTGGACTCTGAGGGGCAAAGATTAGTAAACATAAGCAAAGATCTCCAGCAGCTTAGCTTTAGTTACCCCTAAAGGACATAAAACTTGACTACAGAAGTATTTCTTACCTTCTGAAATTAAAATTCCATCTCAGTTGTGTGTATAAATTTACATGCTTGAACTTTGGAAAATGACTCATTTCTTCTCTTACTTAGCAAACCTTTAGTTAATTTATTATAGGATTTGCTACAAGCCTTATCTTTGGTTTGAAATCTGAGGTGCAACTGACCAGAGTAAGTAATTGGTACTTTGGGACTCAAGTATTATGATTTTTGGTATAAGGGACCTTTACCACAAAGGCAGGCTTGCCTGGCTGGCAAGATTGACCTGAATGGGCAAGACTAACTGTGCTCCACATTAAGACTGTTACAGTGCTTGAGGAGTTCACGCTTGTTACCTGGAGGTGAACTCAAAGTATGGATACACAGCCAAACAGAGGTTTATGGCAGTCTGCCCTGATGTAGGCACCCATGTCCATGAGCTACTCCAGATAGCTTAACAATTATATGTAACCATGAAGATAAGAAAGCCCAGAACTTCTCAGGATTCCTTTCTGGCTTTAGTGCACAAGTTAAAATACTTACAGCTAAGGGCATGATTTGCTCCAGGATTTGACACATTTTCTAATAGGTGTGTAAAGAAACATATTAAATACCCCAAGCTCTATAAATAGATCCTTCAGAATTAACTCCATATACAAATCACAGCAACACCAATGCCATGTGGCTACCTGTGCAGCAACTCTAATAATAGTTAAAAAATGGTTCTCTCTCTCCCCCATCTCATTAAAGACGACTTGCAAAGCAGTTTAACAGATTTCTAATATCCTTTACAAACACCTTGCCAAAGAGGCACTCATTCACTGCTGTATATGGTTAAACTAAACCTCAACATTTTTTTCTTAAGCTTCTGAAAGGTCTAACCCCACCACGGATAAGCTGTTCCCAGATGAATTGTACTATGCCGGTAATGTGACATCAACCACATAAAACCACTGAACCAGTCAAGTTTTGCTGCTATTTTATGCTATATTGCCCAGATCTAAGAAGTTGGTTTTCTATTTTCATTTAATTTAGCCCTAAAACAACAACAGCTTTCCACAGCCGAACATACTCAAAGGAACTTTTAGCATATTTAGATGCCACAGACCTGATCTTATTTTATGCTCACCTCAACCCGTATTACACAAATGTCCAAATTCAAGGCAAAGATTCAACTTTAAAATTTTCAAAGGGGTAGCCATGTTCATCTAGTTTAGCAAAATAAGCAAGGAGTTCTGTGGTAATTTTCAGGTAACAAAATGTATATTTTGCATGGGTTTCTTACTTACATGTTTATATTTTACTCTATGTTTATGCATTTTTATGAGATGCCTGGATTAAACCTTACGCTGAGGCCCCTTTACAGCACTCCAGGGACTTTAGGGGACCATAAAGGGTGTGTAAGTGGCCCATTACACAGTTTTATATCTAGTGTAGAGGCTGTATCACAGTCTTCCTCCCTAACTGCTGAGTAGGGAACATGCTGAAATGCACAGGTACTGAAGTTACCTTGTCCTAGTGCAACAGCCCACAGAAAGTCATTACAAACAGGTGCTGCATAACACAGCCAGAAGAGCTGAGATGGGCTGTTGCCACCTTTGCCTGTGGAAAAGGAGTAATGGAGAATCTAGCTAGTAGTGATCATTTTTACTATTGATTTAAGATTGATTTAATCAGGGTTTTCCCTAACAACCCCCAATTCCTCTCCCCTGAATTTCCCAACACTCCCCAGTTGTCAGCTAGTAACAGGGTTATACCAATTTAGTGATCACCCCCCCATATCTCCGCTAATTTCAAGTCCTGAGGAAGCTGCTGGATATGACTGAAATGGGTTCTTGGTCTTTGGATTGCATTTTCAGGCTCTTGACTCTTCAACATCAAGAAGGCTGGGGCAGTGCAACATACAATTAGAGAAATATCATGGGGCTAGGAGATCATGTGATTGTACACAGCAAAGATATGTTCAGTCTCTAGGAGTTCATGATCAAGGCAAAACCAGATGTAGGTGCTCCTTATGGTATGTCTATACTACAGCTAGAACAACTATGGCTTGTCTCTGCTAGATGGCTAGGGCTCATGCAATGGGACTATTTAACTGCACTGTAGACACTGAGATCAGGCTACAGCTAGAGTTTGGGACCATCTGATTCTTCAGGATCCAAAAAGTCCAGGCTTTAGTGTGAACCCACATATTTCGATTACATTTAAACAGCCTCTTAACACAAATCAGTTGGTCTGCATCAGCTGCAGTGTTTTAACTGCAGTTTAGACATATCCTTAATAGCCAGGAAAGGGATTAACGAAATGGGCACAAAATAGCACACTGAAAGAAGATAACTGCCAGGGTGTCAGACAGGCACTGCATATTGTGGGTCTCTGAGCTGGAACCTATGTAGACAAAGGGCCTGGGTCCCACCCCCCATAGGGTCACTCAAAAGTTCTTGCCACATTCCAAAGGGGCAACTGTGTTAGTCTAGTAAAGAAAAAAAAAAAGGAGTCTTGTGGCACTTAAAGACCAACTCCTGAAAAAGGGGCTGCAGAGTGATAGAACCTGAAGAAGGCTCAGAAGAGTGCCATTTAGAATACAGACAGACCTAAAAGATTGGGGGATAGGGAGCCAGAGCCATAAATAGGTGGGGAGAAAATAATCATTTTTCCACTTTTTTATTATACTAGAAAGGGAAAAACTTTGTTAAGACTACCTTGTAAGGCCTACCTGATAGATACTACTTTTATCACAACCAGATATGCTACTGCGAGAGATGATCCTCAGCAGATCAAAGGTGACTTCAGGGCTCTGGGAGCGAGGGTGAAGGAGTTTGGAGCACAGGTGGTGTTCTCATCAATCCTTCCAGTCAAGGCTAGAGGCCTGAGGAGAGACAGATGCATCCTAGAGCTGAATGCCTGGCTGCGAAGATGGTGTGGTCAGGAGGGATTTGGCTTCCTTGACCATGGAGTACTGTTTCAGCACGGAGGACTGACAGGCAGAGATGGCCTTCACCTGTCCAGGAAGGGGAAGAGCATATTTGGGCACAGACTGGCTGACCTAGTGAGGAGGGCTTTAAACTAGGTTCAACGGGGGAAGGAGACCAAAGCCCACAGGTAAGTGACAATGTGGGCGATCTGGGGGAAGGGATGGAATTTGGGGGGTGCTGGGACTGTAGCACCAGGAATAAAAGACAAGGTAGTTGGAACATAGGAGGGGAATCAAATAATTGTCTTAAGTCTTCTACTGAACCCCAATACGTGAGGAGAGTGCAGGAGGAGAACAACAAGAAAAAAATGCAAGGAGGTTTATGTAATAGAATTGGAAATCAAAATGACAAGAGTACGGCAATCGGCTGGGTATCTTAGGTGCCTATACACTAATGCGAGGAGCCTGGCAAATAAGCAAGAAGAATTGGTAATACTAGCACGGACAAGGAACTATGATATCATAGGAATAACGGAGACGTGGTGGGATACTCTGCATGACTGGAGCTCTGCCATGGATGGGTATAAACTGTTCAGGAAAGACAGGCAGGGAAGAAGAGGGGGAGGAGTAGCGTTATATGTAAAAGAGCTCTATGACTGCTCAGAGCTCCATTATGGAAGTGGAAGCGTGCCTGTAGAAAGTCTGTGGGTTACAATGAGAGGGGAAAGCAACAAGGGGGATGTTGTGGTGGGGGTCTGCTATAGACCACCAGACCAGAAGCAGGAGGTGGATGAGGTGTTCTATGAACAACTAGCAGAAGCTTCTAGATCACAAGCCCTGGTGCTGATGGGGGACTTCAATTACCCTGACATCTGCTGGGAGCCCAAAACAGCAGTGCATGGGCAATCCAGGAAGTTTTTAGAGAGTGTTGGGGACAACTTTCTGGTACAAATGCTAGAGGAACCAAATAGGGGCCTTGAACCTCTCGATCTGCTGCTCACAAACAGGGAAGAATTGATCAGGGACGTAGAGGTAAACGGCAAGCTAGGCAGTAGTGACCATGACATGGTTGAGTTCAGGGTCCTGATTAAAGGAAGGAAGGAAAGAAGCAAAACAAAAACCCTGGACTTCAAAGGAGCAGATTTTGGCTCCCTCAGGGAACTGATGGGCAGGATCCCTTAGGAAGCTAATGTGAAGGGGAAAGGAGTCCAAGAGAGTTGGTTATATTTTAAAGAAACCCTGCTAAGGGCACAGGAAGTTGCCATTCCAATTAGGAGAAAGAACGAACATGTGAGGCAGCCAGAATGGCTTAGCCGAGAACTCTGCTCTGAGCTTAAACATAAAAAGGAAGCTTACAGGAAGTGGAAGCTTGGTCAGATGACCAAGGAGGCATATAAAGATATTGCTGGGGACTGCAGGGATAAAATCAGACAGGCCAAAGGACAAATGGAGTTGCGGCTAGCGAGGGATGTAAAGGATAACAAGAAGGGGTTCTACAAGTATGTTAATAACAAGAAGAGGATCAGGGATGGTGTAGGTCCCTTGCTGAATGGGGCAGGCATCCTCGTGACAGCGGATGAGGGAAAAGCTGAAGTGCTCAATGCTTTTTTTGCTTCAGTTTTCACAGGCAGAGTCAGCTCCCAGACCACTACCATGGGTATGGCAGACTGGAGAGAAGAGGAGAGGCCCTTGGTGATGGAAGGTCAGGTTAGGGACTGCTTAAAGAAATTGGATGTGCACAAGTCCATGGGGCCCAACAAACTGCATCCAAAGGTGCTAAGGGAATTGGCCAATGAGATAGCAGCACGGCTGGCCGTTATCTTTCAAAACTCATGGAGAATGGGGAAGGTGCCGGAGGATTGGAAAAAAGCAAATGTAGTGCCTATTTTCAAGAAAGGGAAAAAAGGAGGATCCAGGGAATTACAGAACTGCCAGCCTCACCTCAATCACTGGAAAAATTATGGAGCAGATTGTCAAAGAATCCATCCTCAAACACTTAGAGGAAAATAAAGTGATCAGGAACAGTCAGCATGGATTTACCAAGGGTAAATCATGCCTGACCAATCTCATTTCCTTCTATGATCAGATGACTGGTTTTCTGGATGCAGGAAGAACCGTTGATGTCATATACCTTGATTTTAGCAAGGCTTTTGATACAGTTTCCCACAGCATTCTCATTGGCAAATTAAGGAAGTATGGGTTGGATAGGTGGCCTATAAGGTGGATAGAAAACTGGCTAGATCAACGGTTTCAGCATGTAGAAATCAATGGTTCCATGTCTAGCTGGCAACCAGTCACGTGTGGTGTGTCCCAGGGGTCGGTTCTGTTCAACACTTTCATCAATGATCTGGATGATGGAATAGACTGCATTCTCAGTAAGTTTGCGGATGACACCAAACTGGGGGGAACAGTAGACATGTTGGAGGGCAAGGACAGGATTCAGGGAGACCTAGATAAATTGGAACAGTGGGCCAATAGAAATCTTATGAGGTTCAATAAGGACAAGTGTAAAATCCTGCACTTGTGACGGAAAAACCCCATGCACTGTTACAGGCTGGGGAACATTCAGCTAAGTAGCAGCAGTGTAGAAAAGGACCTGGGGGTCATGGTGGATGGGAAGCTTGATATGAGTCAGCAGTGTGCTCTTGCTGCCAAAAAGGCCAATGGCATACTGGGCTGCATCAAAAGAAGTATTACCAGCAGATCAAGGGATGTGATCATTCCCCTCTATTCTGCACTGGTGAGGCCACATCTGGAATACTGTGTTCAGTTTTGGGCTCCCCACTACAAAAAGGACAGGGACATGCTAGAGAGAGTTCAGAGGAGGGCAACCAAAATGATTAAAGGGCTGGAGCACAAGCCCTATGAGGAAAGACTGAAAGCATTAGGCTTATTTAGTCTGTAGAAGAGAAGACTGAGGTGGGATTTGATAGCAACCTTCAACTACTTGAAGGGATGCTCCAAGGAAGATGGAGCTCGACTGCTCTTGGTAGTAACAGAGGACAGAATGAGGAGCAATGGACTCAAGTTGTGGTTAGGGAGGTCGAGGCTGGATATTAGAAAAAACTTTTTTACTAGGTGAGTGGTGAAGCTTTGGAATGAGCTGCTGAGGGAGGTGGTGGAATCTCCATATTTGGAGGTGTTTAAGGCCCAGCTGGACAAAACCATGACTGGGATGGTTTAGTGGGAGTTGTCCTGCCTCTGGCAGGGGGTTGGACTAGATGACCTATGAGGTCCCTTCCAACCCTATGATTCTATGAATCTATGAAACTTGAACTTACGTTTTGTAGAGATAAATTACCTACAGAGGATTTTTCTGATCTCCTGTACAACCTGCTGTTAACCACAATACAGGATTCTGTGAGTGAAGTCCTGTTTTCTTTTCAAACAAACATTTGAAAGGAGACGGTTTCCTTTGGAAATAATTCGATGTAATCTCCAACACACAGTTTGTGTTCAAACATCAAGATTATTCTATGTGGCCTTCATCAGACCCATATGGGAAAACGTGCCTGTTGCCTATTACAGGTGTTTCCAATAAAGCAACTTTGGGGTGCGGGGGAGCATAAGTAGGAGAAGAAGTAAACTAGATTCTGTAGTTTCAGCTGTCCTTCTGCAACTAGTCTACAAAGTTAAATTAGAACATTCTAAAACCATAGCATGAAAATAGAAGCTTAGGCTGTAGGAAACTAATCCTTGAACTTCACTGAAATCGCATATCTCTTGCATTTTCCTGAACTCCTACTAGCCGATCAAGTTACACGCAAAAAGTCTAATAATAAAAGTAAACCACATCAGTAGCTTTAATGAAGCAGGAGTACTGGACCTGTCTATGACACAGAACACATATTTTTAAAAATACATCTCAAGGCAAGGCTTGCTGAAGGAAAAATACATAAGGTATAAAGAGCAGAATACTAGCTATAGCCCGTTGATTATTAACTCTTTTCAGATATGAGTAGACAGAGCAACAAAGTATCTTGCTTGATATCACAGAGTCCACAATAGTGGAGCCAAGTATTCTGATTACCATGATAATCCCATATTCCAGTCACTAGACCACATTACTATATATTAGAATATTGCATCACTTGCCTTACTCTGAACATTGTCTTACTCTTACCATTGACAATGAAACAATGGCCATACTTGGTCACTAATGGTGGTTCTACCCCAATATCTTGTCCCACATAGCCAGATGATTCACGGGGAGTAAATGGAACAGGACAATTTATCCAATGATCCATGCTGTTGTCCAGTCCCCGCGGTCAGCAGTTAGAGATTTTGGGACACCAGAGCATAGGCCTTTCTCAAGTTGCAGGATGTCTTCTCTGCAGAATTAGCCTGGGCTCCTACTTTGATGTTTTCTCTAAACCTTCTCCTATGCCAGCAGTCAGCAACTCAAAAGATAAGAAGAGTCAATTTTCAAAATCCCTTCAATAACCAAGTGTTCTGAGAGCCACAATGGATTTAGCCTCATAAGGGGGGGGGAAGAAGGGAGGGAGTTGGGCCTGGGTGATTGCTGCAGGTTCTCCAGGTGGAGGGGGTGGCCGCGAACCAGGAGCAAGCCTCCTACAGGGTCTACGGGGGGCGGGGGGGGGAGCAGAGCCAGGAGCTACAAGGGGGTAGCCAATGAGTCACATGCGGCTCTGGAGCAACAGGATGCAGATCCCTGTCCTATGCTCACACAAAACCTCTCCTGTAAATCTGGTGGTTCCTTCAACCCAGGCTAACGGGAAAACTGGGAGCATAAGCTAATATTCAAGTGCTGTTTTCACTCCAGCTGCTAACCCACCCACCTTGCAGTGAGGACATAAGCTAAAAACAATTTAAATGTGGATAATCCTCCAATATTTTCTCACAATTCCCATTGTGTGCCTGGAAAAACCAACAAGTTCTCCCACAATTCACTGGAGAATAAAACAAGCTCAACTTACTGCAGCACAAAGAACCAAGGGATATGTCCCCAGAAGTCCTTGTGGCCCACAGGAATGAATGTAGAACAAGTAAGATAAAGAATCTGAGGTATGGCTTTAAAGTATGGCTACTTATACCAAAGCTAGATAACCCAAGTTCTGATCATTCATGTTAACTTTGCAGTGAAGACATGTCCTCAAAACACAAATACACGGAGACACCATGTTCCAAAGCGGTAGCCGTGTCAGTCTAGGTTAAAAAGAAAAAAAAAAAAAAAAAAAAAAAAAAAGCAAGGAGTCTTGTGGCACTTAAAGACTAACAGATTTATGCCTGCATGAGCTTTTGTGGGAGAAAATCCCACCTCATCAGACACTTTGAAGAGGGAAAACTTACAGAATGGGATGAAAATAAATGTAGAGACACCATGCAATGTATTGTACAAGCACCACCATACTAGGAGATTCAGCTACATGAGTTAATTTAACCTGTCAAAAGCATCTTTGTTTAAATACAGGAAAAAAAATAAAAACAAGGAATCGTGTGGCACTTTAAGACTATTTCAAAAGGGATAGCCATGTTAGTCTACTCCAGTAAAAAAAACAACAAGGAGTTGTGTGGCACTCCTTGTTGTTCTTTTACTTTAAGACAGATTTATTTTTCGCATGAGCTTTCATGGGAGAAAATCCCACTTCGTCAGATGCTTTGAAGATGGGTGAACTTACAGAATGGAATGAAAATAAATGCAAGGGGGTGTAAAACAGAGGATCAGGTCATACAGTAACAGCAAATCAGAGCAGTTGTTAGGTTCAAACCCTGGGAAGCCTGAAGTCAAATTACCTTTTGTAATGGGAAAAGAACCCATAGTCTTGATTCAGTCCTGCTTTCACAGAATTTAGCTTGCATATTAATTCAAGTTCAGCTGTTTCTCTTTGAAGTCTTGATGTCCCAGCTACATCTCTGATGACGGTCATGAACAAATCATTCATCGAGTGATTAGAAAGATGGAAGTGCTCAGCAACTGGCTTCTTTGTTTTGTGATTTCTGATATCAGCTCTGTGTTCATTTATTCTTTTGCGCAGCGATCGTCCTGTTTCTCCAGTGTATAAGGTGTTGGGGCATTTCTTGCACATGATGGCATAAATCACATTAGTAGATGAGCAGGTAAATGAGCCTTTGATGGAGTAGCTGGCTTGATTAGGACCTATGATGGTATCTGTTGTGCAGATATGTGGGCAGACTTGGCAGCGTGGTTTGTTGCAGGGGTGTGTGCCTGCTTTAATGGTTCTGTTGTTAGATCTGTAGTTGTTGGTGAGTATCTGTTTAAGATTGGGTGGCTCTCTGTAGGCAAGGAGAGGTCTGTCCCCAAGGCTTGAGAGAGTGAGGGATCATCTTTTAGAATAGGCTGTAGGTCCTTAATGATCTGTTGCAGAGGTCTGACGAAGGTTGTAGGTGGTGACTAACGTGATCTATGCCATCATGTGCAAGAAATGCCTCAACACCTTATGCACTGGATAAACAGGACAATCGCTGCGCAAAATAAATGAATGCAGAGCTGATATCAGAAATCACAAAACAAAGAAGCCAGTTGCTGAGCACCTCCATCTTTCTAATCACTTGATAAATGGTTTGTTAACGACCGTCGTCAGAGATGTGGCTGGGACATCAAGACTTCAGAGAAACAGCTGAACTAGAATTAATATGCAAATTAAATTGTGTGACAGCAGGACTGAATCAAGACTATGGGTTCTTTTCCCATTACAAAAGGTAACTAGACTTCAGGCTTCCCAGGGTTTGAACCTAACAACTGCTCTGATTTGCTGTTACTGTATGACCTGATCCTATGTTTTACACCCCCTTGCATTTATTTTCATTCCATTCTGTAAGTTCACCCATCTTCGAAGCATCTGATGAAGTGGGATTTTCACCCACGAAAGCTCATGCGAAAAATAAATCTGTTAAAGTGCCACATGACTCCTTGTTTTTTGTTCTTTTTTTTTTGCTGGACTAGACTAACCCAGCTATCCCTTTGGAAATGGACTAAATACAGAAATTCATTAAATTCTATAAGTTACCCATAAATTCAGTCTCACCACACTGAAGTGGGTAAGTCGATATCTTGTTTTCTGTTCAAACACATAAAGTTGGATTGTTTCAGACCTCAAAGGTTTAGCTTTTCTTCTTTTTCCTGTTTAATGGTCCCTGGCTAATATCACTGATCATTTGTTTAACAAAAAATATATATAACAAAGTAAAAACTGTACACATGAGAAAGAGAGAGAGAACAAACATATTAAATGAAGGTAAACAAAAATACAGAAATAACCTGTTACGTTTTATATAAACAAAAAAACACACATTTATGTAAACTTTATTCAAAAACAGGGTTGATTCATATTACTCTAAAGTTCACCCTTAATAAGAAAGGTAAAGATAAGCATGAATTTAAAACAATATGACTTTTTTTTCCTGTTCTGTTGTTTCTCCTTCCTGTCCACACATTCTTCATCAGTATATATTTAGTTCCCCTTTATAAAAGCAGTGTGTCAAACAAAACAAGCTCAAAAGTTCACATACTGCACCTTTGAAAGTCACTGCAGACTTTTTCCAAACACACTGATGCTGAAATCTCTGTTATTTAAATACAAAAGCAAACAAAAACAACGGTGAGAGATAGCGTTTCAAAGCTGACCATATAATAAAAACAAATAAGACTAGGAACTGGATTCGGCCCTACAATGACAAAACAATGTACAGTGAACGCACAGAGGTATTTCATACATACCATGAACTTGAGTACGTACGTGTCTTGCCATGACTAAGTTCAGATTTTTGTGCAAGCAGTAATGTGACATGTAGCTAACATCATGCTTTCTCTAAGCATTTCAAAAAGCAAAATCATTCTAATTTTCTTTTTGCTGCCTACGGACAACAATGTGGCAGAGAACCCCACAGAGAAGACCTGTCACCAAAAGCACTACACATTTGATGCACCAGCTTCAGTAACGTTCCTATAAAACACAGTAGTTTTTCCCTGGGAGAACAGAACAAACACAGTTCAAAGTCTTTGCCAGAATTATATTACCATAGTTCCCTACACTGGCACAGGCTGTCTCTTTTGGAGGGCTGTGGGGGGGTGCATGTGTGTTGAAAATAAACATCACTTTCACATCCATTTTGTGGAGTTGGTTCCTAGGATAATATGTTTACTTAGCAGAAACTACAATGTTGTTTCTGCATAAAAGCTCTTGTCTTGCTCCCAACTGTCGTTCAGTTTCTCAGTCCTTTCCACCAAATGCTTAAAGACTCAGCCGTAGCCTACAACTGAGCCACGTTTCTGGTGGCAGTCAACCAGCTTTTAAGCAAGGCATGTAAAATGCCTTGCATAAATGCTGGCAACTTTCTTAGCCACCAGGACACACTTGAGAAAGTTCACCGCAAATGCCTTTCGGTCAGCTTTCCCCTGTGTCTCCTGGGGGCCAGGACTTATGGAGCTGACTTCTGGGAGCGCAGCAGCAAGTTCAGATTCACAGCTAAGTGCTTCCAGAACACCAGGTTGACAATGAGGGAAAGTCAGTGTAAAAGCAACATAGAAATTCAGCTATTCACAGTAGAACAATGGTCCTGTGGTTAAGCAGGATGGACATAAATAATTATTTAAGAACTGTTTAATTGATTATTTACATTATGATCTTTTTTTGAAAAAAATGGCTTTTTAAATTTTTTTTTCATTTACTTATTGCTAGTACTTTATTTTCTTCTCTACAGGGACGATGTAGGCATTTTGAACTTGTTTCCTTAATTAGTTTTCTAACTGCTACTTGTATTTCAGATTTCATCCACATTTTTTTTTTGATTAACAAGTTCCATGCTTAAAATGCTCATCTATGCTGAAGAAGACATTCGGGCCTCACAAACATCGTTACAGGAAAAAAAACCATAAACCCATACAAAAAAACCAGATACACTATCATTGCTATCAATATCTCTTTACAATACACAAATTCCACAAGTCAAAAAAGCTGAACAGCTTCAGCCAAACTGTATTCCATCATCAGAATTTATAGAAGGGAGTCCATGAGACCTGTGCTCCTAAGTCCCTTAAGTGTTTATGAAAAGCCTGCATCTGGGTGTCTAAACAGGTGTTGGGGTGTCTAACTATACGCTCCTGTTTCTGAAAATTTTATCTTGGGTGACCAAACTGTTCATGGTAACTTATTGAAAGTCTAAATAGCTTTTCACTGTTAATATAGAAGCAATTTTGTTTTGAAGTGACAAAAATTTCATGCTACTAAGAGAAAAGATTTTTATTAAAATTATTTTAGCCCATAATGCTGCTCCATTTGCTCTGCCTTCCCTAGGGGGAAAAATGGCATTCTTAAAGTGCACTAAGATATTACCTTATATTAGTTATACTAGGATTTTCACTAGGATTTTACTCTATAATAGTTTACACAACTTTAAGGTAAGGTAAGGTAAGGGTTAAGGCAGGGGTCTGCAACCTGTGGTTCCAGAGCTGCATGCAGCTCTTTAGCTGCCTCTTTGTGGCTCTGGACCTTCTGCCATGGGGGACTATGGCGGTGACCTGCACCAGGCTCTGGGCTCCACCCACCACTGGGGACCATGCACGTGGCCTGCTCCTGGTTCCAGGCTCCCTCGTCTTGCCAGGGGACCCTGAGGTAGGCAGCCTGCTCCCCCCCCCCCCCCAGGCTATACCCATTACGGTTCTAAAAACACTTGGTTATTGAAGGATTTTTTTTTAATGACATCATCTTTCAGGTTGCCGACTGCTGGTTTAAGGTTTACACTAGGATTTTACCTTAAATTAGTCAATTCATAGTAAGAACACAGCTTTTTTCCTAGTGAAAACAAGGTCATTGAAGAGATCTTTGATTCGAGGTCATTCAATTTCTAACTGCCACTTTCTTCATGACTTCCACTGGGCAACTCACTTCATCTATGCCGCAATACTGCAGCTGCTGAATGGATTAATACTTTCTTTCTGCAACCCTTTGCCTGCCTTTTCTATTTAGAACAGGGGTGTCCCAACCTTTCTGGGTGAGGGGCAACACTGCAATTCTTTTCTCAGTCAGGGGTCTGTTGAGAAAATTTTTGATAGATAAGACATACAAATCCATCTTATTAATAAACTTTAATAAAATAATGATTAGTGTGATATTTAGCATTGCTTTTCCTTGTACTGTGTACAGAGGACGGGGGGGGGGGAGCAGGGGTGCCTGTGTGAGGGGGCAAGGCAGAGCGTGGGGAGAAATTGACAAGGGCCCCAGCCAACTCCAGCTCCCAGGCTCTTGCAGCAGCCCTCCATGGGTCGGGTGAAAGCCCTTGGCGGGCCAGAGTCTGGCCGCCAGGCTGCAGCTTGGACAAGCCTGATTTAGAATGTAAGCACTTTGGGGCAGGAACTGTTTCTTATTATGTGCCTATGCAATGGTGGCACAATCACAATGGGGCCCTGATCTTACCTGGGACCTCAAGGCAATACTGTGATAAAAAATTAAGAACGATCTTACTTTCTCTTCTACTAATTTCCTTTTTGACATCCACACTGTGGGGGACTAGCAAATGGTGGCAGTCCCTGGTAGGTGACTGAAGAGTAACTGAAACACTATAACAAGCATCCCATCTGCTGCTAGAGATCAGAGAGTAATGCTTAATAAAAGTGTGAAAAGCTCCCAGTGGCGGCTGTACACATTTCAGGGATCTAAATGTTTTGGGAATGAACAGCAGAGGCTGCTACACTCCAGGAGAGCAGATGTCTACAATCTATGGGGTGCACCCTCCTATGTGGGCACAGAAGAATGTCGTGGGGGACACAGCCAGACTTGGGCTTACCCCCATGGGGGTTGGGAAGGAGCACCATCCAGCCCTGCTCTGACCCAAATTCTGCTCTTGGCCAGGCTAGGCCACGTCTCAGCTCCCAGCCCCGCCAAAGCATTAAAAACATTAGAAGTGACATCTGAGCTTCACTGAGGTCAATGAGAGGTTTGCCAGTGACTTCAATAGACACAGGATTTTACCAAGAACTATGTAAGACTGGTTCAAATGAAATTCTTAAAATTCATAAAAATCTGGGGAAAACATTCTAAAAACTTTCCAAAAGCAGTGAAAAGGAGAATAACCCAACCACCAAAAATTAAAGAGGGTGCAGCAGAAGACTAATTCTCCTTCATAAAACACCACCACCAGGCAGGGGCGGATTAGAATTCTGCATGGTCACTGGGCCCATGGCCAGGTCAGCACCTCCATGTTATTCTAATACATTTAACTCTCATGGTTCTCCAGTCACATGTGGGCAATACTGAGATTATTTTACAGAATAATTTTATGTGCAGTGTAGCCTTACATGAGGTTGGTTTAAAGCAGAGGTCAGCAACCCAAAAGATAAGAAGAACCATTTTTAAAAATTCCTTCTATAACCAAGTATCTTGAGAGTTGCAATGGGTATAGCCTCCCAGTGGGGGCAGCTGGGGCTTGGCCAGGGCCAGAGCCATGTTTGGGGGGGTCACGGGACGATTGCCCGGGGCTCCGCAGTTCCCTGGGGATGTCCCTGGCCAGGGTGCCTGCTACAGAGTCCCCTGGTGAGTGGAGCTCAGAACCAGAAGCAGGCCCCCTGCAGGGTCTCCCAGTGTCAGGGGCCCGGGGAGTGGACTGCCTGCAGATTCCCCGGCAGTGGGGAGCCTGGAGCTGCAAGGGGGCAACCAAAGAGCCACATGATGCTCCAGAGCCACATTTCAGACTACTGGTTTAAAGTGTATTTTTACATGTAGTTTGACAATAATTCTGGAGTTTCCCGTCTGTTTTAATTTAGTCTTCTTGTTCACAAATTATACAAGTATCAGAATTATTGATGACTGGGCACTTTTAGCTACTATCATATCACCAAGTTTTCCCCTGATTGGGGAATTTCTTCTTCAAAATTACCTAATCAAGGACTGATAAAACCTTTCTACCATATACAAAAGGGACAATGCTGCCTGCAGTATGAGAGTGGATTTAAATGCATGCAAGCATGCACTCTTTTGTTTTTAAATGTTTATTTTTAAATATATATCAGAATGTTAACAAAAATAAAGAGTAAATAAATAATTCAACTTTCCCTAGAGTATGTCTTTAAAATGCTACATAAATACATTAATTTGTACAGCATAAAGCTTAAAAAGATATAATAGACTTAATTAAACTTGGTATCTGCCATTTAATTCCATGCTAGACTCCTCCAACTCATTATAGTAAATTCTAAATGTTATTTTATGAGGAGTCATTAGGAAGTTTCTTAGAAATGTTTAGTATTTTAATATTCTTAGTAGTTACATGACAACAAGGACAAAGTATAAAATTAAATTGAAAACTACCAGCTTCTGGGTAAGCAACAAATTAAGCAAAATAATATAAATCTTTCTCTTTGAATACCTCATAAGTAAATGCAGTGCCTAATTTAAAAATGCATGTTTCGAGAGTCGAAAGTAGCTATTCAGTTTTTTTCCTGCTGCTTTAACTCATAAAAGCTGACATATAAAGGGCAGTTCTGTAAAGAAATGAACACCAATTTCTAAATTATAGGATTTAAAAGCTCAGACTGTGCATGTTTTTACAAAAGCTAAAATCATGGAGAAAAACCCCTAAAACTCAAACAAACAAGGAGTCCTGTGGCACTTAAAGACTAACAAATATAGTTACTGCATGAGCTTTTGTGGGAGAAAACCCCACTTTGTCAGACACTTTGAAGATGCCATCTGACGAAGTGAAATCTCCTACCACAAAAGCTCATGCAATAAATAAATGTGTTATTCTTTAAGTGCCACAAGAGTCCTTGTATGTTTGTTTTACTAAACTCGACTAACACAGCTGCCCCTTTGGACCCTGAAACTCAAGCAGCTTTACAAAAAATAAAATTGCTCAGTTTCACTTTCTGGCCTGAACAAATGAAATACAACACTGCATATGCAGAATTGTGAAATGAAGGCTACTACCCACAGTCTCCATTCACAAACCAATGTATTGCAATATAACTCAATGACGGCACCAGGGTCTCCTTCATGCACGTATTCTTTGGTCCAAATCTTTAAGAAATGCATCACAGCAAGTAGATATTTTAATGCAGCTTCACCAAGTAAGAGCAAGGAGATAATCCAGATAAACACAGTGCTACAGTTTGTTCTCTCAATCAGAGTGGCAATGGCATTCTTCAGTGCAGGCAATGCACTCCCCCCATTTATTACATGAGTACAACGAGGCTGTCATGTCATTTCAAAGAGTCCTGTAAGTCACAGTAGACAAAACTTAAGAGATGTGGACAAATCTCCGATGATTTCAAAGATTAATTTGAACTAACACACACATTAGGGGATCTTTTCCCTTCATTTTGTTGCATTCATATTTCTTTCTTGATTCATCTTTCTTCCCTCCCTCCCAAAAAGATTCTTACCTTCCAGGACTCCCAGTGTCACACGCAAATAATCCAGCCTGTACAAATTCCTTAGCAGGCTCCCCCAACCATCTTTCTTTTTCTCACACCCCCCCCCCCCCACATACTTTTTTTTTTCTTTTTTTTTTGTTAACTCCAGTCTGGTGTCTGGCAGTTTCCATGCCAGCTGGTAGACATTGGGTTTATTCTATTCAAATATGACATGCTTCTAACCCTATGATTCTATGATTCCCCTTCAAGTATCTGAGCATGCTCTGTGTACCTATGGAAGGCCTAATGCAGGTGATTTGAAATAGGATACTAGGCACAGTATGGAGGCTGCAAGACTTTGCAACTGCATCAACACAGCTAGGGAGTGATGAAAAGAAGCCTGCAAAGTCCTGCACTTGGGACAGAAAAACCCATGCACTGCTACAGGCTGGGGAGTGATCAGCTAAGCAGCAGCACTGTAGAAAAGGACCTGGGGGTCATGGTGGATGGGAAGCTGGATATGAGTCAGTAGTATGCTCTTGCTACCAAAAAGGCCAATAGCGTACTGGGCTGCATCAGAAGAAGTGTTGCCAGCAGATCGAGGGACGTGATCATTCCCCTCTATTCGGCACTGGTGAGGCCGCATCTGGAATACTCTGTCCAGTTTTGGGCTCCACACCACAAAAAAGATGTGGACAAATTAGAAAGAGTCTAGCAGAATGCAACAAAAATGACCAAGGGCTGGAGCACAAGACCTATGACGAGAGATAGAAGGAACTAGTCTTATTTAGCCTGCAGAAGAGGAGTCTGAGGGGGGATTTGATAGCAACCTTCAACAACTTGAAGGGATGCTCCAAAGAGGACGGAGCTCGGCTGTTCTCAACAGTAACAGAGGACAGAACAAGAAGCAATGGTTTCAAGCTGCAGCTGGGGAGGTCGAGGTTGGATATCAGGAAAACCTTTCTCACTTGGAGAGTGGTGAAGCATTGGAATGGGCTACCTAGGGAAGTGGTGGAATCTCCATCTTTGGAGATATTTAAGGCTCGATTAGACAAAACCCTGGCAGGGCTAATTTAGTGAGAGTGGTTCTGCTTTTTTGGCAGAGGGTTGGACTAGATGACCTCATGAGGTCCTTTCTAACCCTATGATTCTAATGTTGGCAGAGAAATATGGAAACGTTTAGCTTTAAAAATGGTATGTTTTGATTCCAATCAGTGAAAGACAGAGGTTTAGCCACTTCATTTTAATTCTAATCCAAGCTCTGTTAAAAAGGATCTACTGATCCTAAGGTATTTTAAAGTTACCAGTTGTGTGCTTTACAGTTTCTTGTTGAAATGATCATCATGTCACTGCCATGGAAACAGGTGCTGAAACGCTGCCATGTAAACTCTTCTACCATTACCCCCGGAGGAAAAGAAGCAGGGAGGTGAGCCAACAGAGAGAGAAACCAGATACACCACAAGGAGAGAGAGGAGTCAGCAGCAGGGACAGGAAAGGTAACAGGTAGTAAGGAATCTGAATCACGTGGAAAAGAAGCAACAGGAATGGCCTGGTCATTGGAAAGAAAAGTGGAGTCAGGAGGGTTAGAAATGGGAAGCACTAGACATCATGAAAGAAAAGCACTTGGAAGGAAGGGAATAATAATAAAATAACAAAGGAAAGAGAAAAGGAAAGGAAAGAGAATCACAGAAACTGGAAGGGATCATGACAGGTCATCGATTCCACTTCCCTGCACTCATGGCAGGACCAAGTACTCCCATTAAACCATCCCTTACAGGTGTTTTTCTAACCTTCTCTTAAAAATCTCCAATGTAGGAGATTCCACAACGTGCCGAGGCAAATTATTCCAGTGTTTAATCATCCTGACAGTTAGGGATTTTTTCCTAATGTCAAGGATGAACCTCCCTTGCTATAATTTAAGCCCCTTGCTTCTTGTCCTATCATCTGTGATTAAAGAGAATACTTTTTCTCCTTCTTCCTCATAACAACCTTTTAGGTATTTGAAAACTGTTATCATATCCCCCAAGTTTCCTTTTTAATAGGCTATGCAAACCCAGCTCCTTCAATCTTCCCCCACAGGCCAAATGTTCCAAACCTCTAATCATTTTTGTTGCCCTTCTCTGGACTTTCTCCAGTTTCTCCACATCCTTTTAGAAATGAGGTGGCCAAAACTGGACACAATAGTCAAATTGAGGCCTAAACAGTACAGAGTAGAGTAGAAGAATCACTTCTTGTGTCTTACAATAATACTCCTATTAACACACCCAAGAATGGCATTTGCTTTTTTTTTTTTGCAACAGTATTAAACAAAGCATAAAGACACTTCTTTGGTGCTGTGCTATTGCACGAGCACAGTTATTTGGACATGAAAGAGCTACTAAAAGCAATGGCACTACATATTGTGGCAAATGGGGTGTGCTCAGATACTGTGAGTCCTGCGCTTCAGGCCCTGGCAGCCAGCTGAGGCACAGCTCTCCCCCTCCACACTCCTAGTGTTACAGTTCGCCAGTGCTTCCTGCCTGGTGGTCGGACTCTAAACCCTGCTGGCCACTGAGCCTGGGGCCAGAAGGCCCATCTGGGCAGGTTTGCCCTGACCAACTGTATACCTCCCAGGTGCTGGCAGCAACAGCTACTGATCAGCTCTGTCCCGTTCTGCTCTGCTCTGCTCTACCTCACTCCAAACACAAACCTCCACTCCAGCTCCACCTACAAACTCTCTCTGCCTGACTGCAACAAGGGGTCTTAACTGGTGTGGTCCATTATCCAAATTGGTCTCAGGTGCCCTAATTACCCTGGAGTAGCCCTGCCTCGGTTACCCTGGAAACAGGGATTTGCTGAGCCCAGGGCTGTTACATCTGCTCTCAACCATCCTTCTGCAGTCATCAGGCCTGGAGTTGACACAATATGAAACCCTGGAGTATGTCACCTAAGCTGCTCATTTGGGTAGCTATGAAGATCAGCTGCTTACGTCAACTCAGTTTCAGGTAACTTCAGGAAGTACCTAACCAAGTCCCAAGTTACATTTTCTTTTCATGGACTTAAAATGAGGTATCATCTGCAGGATTATCTGAGATACTAAGAGGTAGTTATTAATCTAGTGCCAACTGGCTGAACAAATATGATTCGAAATGCAGGGAAAGGCTGTATAAGAAATCCATTTTGCTCTAAGTAAAAACACCTTCCTTCACTTGAAACCTAGATGTTCTCAGTCCTTCCAGCACAGTTATAGGTGATCCACTGCTGTTTGGTTCCTGTTGCATTATCTGTCAGTATATTCATTCTCTTACTGGCATAACTCCTCCAAAACGCTCACTGGAATCCCATCATTGTCAATGTCAATAATGCTCCTTTCCTAGTCATAGTATTCCAGCTCACAGCTCTGGTTGGGTGCAACAGAATGGAAATCTGGAACCAGACATCTACAGGTATGATAAATTAACTATTTTGCTTGCTAAAATTATATTGTTTGTTTGATTATGGAGCAAAATATCTGTTTAACAGAGACCAAGAAGAGAGATTTTCACCTTGTACCATATCTGGCATCAAAAGAATATAAATATATTATCTGTTAAAATAAACCAAACATCCCTGCATTAATTGCTTTTTTTCCAATAACCAAAGAAGAGGCATGCAATTAGAAAGGCAGCGGTACTTTCAATTTATGACTGTAAGTTTCTTGTTTACACTGTAATTCAGAGAATACAGTTCTGACTCAGCTGGGTTACTCTGCAAGCACGAGATGAGCCAAATATTTGGCTGCTTTGTTTTTAAATGAAAAAGGCTTTCAACATCTGAAACTGATTATATGTTCTCAATTAATTTTAATGGGCTAGAGAAACAAAAAAAGTTTTAAAGGTTATTTCTGGCATCCGTTTTTTACACAGGACTGCAAGGGCAACAGATTTCACTTGAAACAGCTGTGTAAAGTTACTCAGGTTAGCTTGCTTTTTCTCCCTTCGATAAGCGTGTAGCCTGCATGGGAATTCCAATTTATCCCAAATCAACTTCTGCTAGAGTTTATTTGCAAGCCTCTATCCCCTTCACAGACAGAAATTCTCTCGTTTTCAAGCAGCTGCTGACATGAACTTCTAAAAATTCCACCTACTCAGATATACATACAAGTCACCTCGGCATTCTGTTACACTTCTAAACTCAAAAGATTAGAAGGTCAGAAGGGACCAATATGATCATCTAGCTCTAGTCTGACTTCCTGCACTATGCAAGCCACAAAACCTCACCCATACACTTCCGTAATAAACCTCTACCCTATGACTGAGTTATTAATATCCTTAAATCATGGTTTAAACACTTTTAAGATGCATAGAATCCACCAGCAAGTGAGCTGTACCCCACACTACAGAGGAAGACAAAATACCTGACAGCCTTTTCCAGTTTGGCTTGGGGGTTTCCTGACCCCAAATACAACAATCAGTTAAACCCTGAGTATGCGGGCAAGACTCACTAGCCTGACACCCAAGAAAGAATTCTCTGTAATAACTCGGAACCCACCCCATCAAACTTCCCATCTCAGGCCACTGGCATATCCACTACCAGTAGTTAAAGATCAGTCCACTACAAAACTAGGCTATTCCATCATATCGTCTCCTCCATGAATTTATCAAGCTCAGTTTTGAAGCCAGCTAGCTTTTTTGCCCTCACAGCTCCCCACAGAAGGCTATTCCAGAACTTCAGTCCTATAATGGTTGGAAATCTGAATCTAATTCCAAGTCTAAACTTCCTGATGACCAATTTATATCCACTTGTTCTTGTGTCTACACTGGCACTAAACTTAAGTGATTCCTCTCCCTCGCTGGTATTTATCCCTCTGATGTATTTATAGAGAGCAATCATCTCTCTCCTCAACCTTCTTTTGGTTAAGCTAAACAAACCAAGCTCTTTGAATCTCCTCTCATAAGGTAGGTTTTCCATTCCACAGATTTTCTTTGTGCCACTCTCTGCACCTGCTCCACTTTGAATTCATCTTTCTTTAACATGGGGGACCAGACCTGCACACAATATTCCATATGAGCTCTTGCCAGCACCCTGCATAACAATACTACCATCTCCACTGGAAATAACTCATCTGATGCATCCTAGAACTGCATTAGCTTTTTCATGACCACATCACATTGGCAGCTCATAAGCATCCTGTGATCAACCAGTACAGTCATATCCCTCTCCTTCCCCATCCCTTTCAACTGATGCAGACCCAGCTTATATCAATAACACTTATTAGTTCCTACATGGTTGACCTCGTACTTTCCACTATTATATTTCACTCTACTCCTATCACTCCAGGTTACAAAACTGCCCAGATCTTTCTGTATGAAAGATATCCCAATCATTCTTTGCATTGGCAATGCCTCCCAACTCTGAATCATCCACAAACTTTACTAGCACAACTTTACTTTTGTGCAAGATCAGTAATAAAAATGTTAGATAAGATTCATACTCTCCCTCCAGTCTGATAGTTCACCTTTCAGTATGACCGGTTCTAGTATTCCCTTTGACCAGTCCCTTATCCACCCATCTGTTTTTATAGTAACCCCCATCTTTTCTATTTTAACAAATAATTCCCTGTGTGGAACTCTTATCAAATGCCTTACTGAAATTTAGTAGAATAGATCCACACACCATTCAGAGCTACAGTCTGAAGTTGTCTGCAAACTCAGGCAGACATCACAGCAGTACTTCCACTTGAGTCACATTTTCAAGTTTTTCTGCACTGCTTTTTAAAACAAAAGCTCAGATTCTGATGTAATGACTTGGTTCTATATCTAAAAGCCCCAGGCATTCACCTATAGCCCCTAGGCTTTTTTTGGCCTTGCTCTCTAGATCCTGACCTCTTCTGGGCACTGACAATTATGGTTTCTACTCACAAACCCAACGGTACAACTCACTGACAACCAGATTTTACAAGATAAGGAAGACACAATGAAAATACATTTTAAGACACAGTGCTGGAAAGTATGTTTCATTGGCAGTGACTCAACATGTGTGACCTGAAACTTTTCTGAAAAGTCTTTCTGTGAGTAGTTCTCAAAAGGCACAGCAAGCTTACATATGCCGGTTAACTGGTAAATTACAGAGAGAGAGGATTAAGGGAGAGAGTAGCAACTCTACATTCTATTAACACAAGTTCTGCAGCTCAGAGAAAACAGTCCTTGGATTTTCACAAAGGAACGGTACATACAACAAAATGAATCTTCAACAAGTAGTTCACATTACCTGCTAAAAGGCAGATTAATTCATTTCCACGTTTCCCCTCTTATACTGTAAATGGAAGGACAAAAATTAACAGTTGTTTGGCTCACTATTAGTGATGATACACAAAATTTTCAAAAATGCCTAAGTCCCTGTGGCTTCCAGGGGAACTTAGGGCAAGTCATTTAGGCATTTCTGGAACTTCCACCCAAGAGCCCACAAAACAAGTATTTAATTTTGTAATTCCAACAGAAATTTTGAAATATTTAAAATACTAGCGTGAATCATCAGAAGAAATAGATTTTTTCATTGTAAAATTAATTTTTGTGATCAAAAGAAACATTTTGATACTGGGGAGGTAACAGACTCAGGGGAGTATAAATACTGAACAAAATATAGACATACCAGGCAGTCACTGAATGACCACCCTTACCAATATAGTCAAGTATCATGAAGTCTGTCTCCATACTGGCAAAGCTATCAATCCTCTTGCACAGAACATTATGCCAGAATCCTCACAGAACTCCGGCAACATTTCAGAGCAGTTTTCCAAAGTTACATTCAGTTAACACTATTAGCAGACATATGCCCCAAGCGACCACCAAAACAAAACTTCAGTACAAATTTCCTCTCTTTCCTACAAGTTGTATGCATCATTCACTGAAAAAGTAAAACATTCCCTTGGGAATCACAGAATATATATTTTAATACTTGGAATAGCAACCAGGTTAGGAAGACAGATACCTGTTTGGAACCATTATCTTAAGACTTCAAGTCTTGACAACAATGAAGCTAAAGAATTTATTAAACAATGTTCCCATTGGATGCATAGCTGAAGTGCACAGACACTTAAAACCCAGAAAATATATAGACCCAAAATATATACTTTGATAATATCCATTCACTTTACTTACTGATTTTTGTGTTCATTTTGTATTGTTTCCATTAGCTAAGCACATCTATTTGTTACTGAAAGATCACTTGCACTGAATAGTAATTGCTGTCTGAAAGTTTAAGGAGTAAAAGTTAAGTCTACAAAGTGCTATTCCAGTTGCCCCACTGTTTGGTAGTGTATTATGGGGCAAGCTACCCAACAATGTGCTTCATTTTGTTTTTCTGTAACACCGGTTTAATAATATGATTACCTCAAATTCACCACAGCAGTTTTGGGACAGTTACTTAAGTCCTGTTTGTAAAGTGTTTTGACATCCTGAAATGAAATACATGATATTGCTATATTAATAGAACACAATAATGAAGCATTTTAATAAAATAAATACTTTGACTTTGAAAATAGATTTTTTTAAAAATTATGTAGAGATGTTTTGGTTGAACAAAAGTGGAAATTGTTACTAAAAATAAACGTGTTCTTCCGTAGATCTTTTTTGTCATTTCTAATGGGACCCTGTGTTTTTTAGCCAAAAAAAAAGCAACCAAATTACCAACTAATTTAAAGAAACTGCCTTGTAGTTCTTTCTTCAATGTCAAAGAAAAGAAAAAGTGAACAAGGGGGCCAGAAACACAATTTTTCATTTAACAAATGACAAAAATATAATATTAAGAGTTTGATCAATATAGCCCTGACAGACAAAAACATGGCATCTGACCTGCTGCTGCTCACAGAGGCCAAAACTTTAAATGTGTAATTCACAGCAGGTTGACACTGGAGCACACAGATCTACACTGTCATTGCATAGTGTACTGTTGCAGCTTTCAACTGATCCCTACATGTCAGTACTGACGGACAGGAAAATGGAGAACTGGGAAGCAAGAGACTTACGCTCTATTCCAGCTCTACCACTGATTTGCTCTGTGACCTTTGCATGCCTCTGTTCCCCCACCAGTAAAAGCTGTCACTCCATCCAGATCGCAACCTGGATTATTACCCATCCATACTGGACAAATAACTAGTTTTTATATTGAATTGTATCTGACATCTGGGGTTGAGAGAGTAGCATGGTGAGGAAGAGACCTCACTGTTATGTTAATTCTAGGCATACAGTTGGGGAGTTTTGGATCACTGTAGATTGCTTAATCACTGATTACTGAGAAGTTACTGGACTCCTTTTATAAAAATGAGAATGCTGGTAAAAGCAGCTGCGTAACTACCAAAGAGTGGACAGCTATGATCAGAAAGACTATCATGTATTGATGACTGATGGAGATAATTCCATTTCAGTCTAATATACTAAACAGGATAATGTAGAAATTAAAGACAAGGCAGGCTGGCAGAAAGATTTTAGCCTCTGTGTATAACATGAAATTGCCAGCTATCACTTAAAAGTTAGATGCATAGTTCTGCCTCTACCTACACATTTAGAGCAAGCTGACATTTTTCAGCAGGCTCACAGGTAAGCATTTCAGCATAAGCTGTTCCAAACTTGCACTCTAGCAGACTAATCTGTGTATTTACACTGTAAAATACGTTAACGTTTCCCGTATTTTATTCCTGACAAATTAGCGCACACATTCTAACAACAATGGCAATTTGCCATAATAGCAGTAGCTGTTCAATCATTTCATCTTAAAAGAAAGTTCATCTGTGATCCTATCCAGCACCTTAAACCTAGTTCCCTAATATAAAAAGAGCCTTTCTTCTACACTGCATCTTTAGCATAGAATAGTGGTCTGTAACCTGCAGCTCCAGAGCTGCATGCAGCTCTTTGGCTGCCCCCTTGTGGCTCTGGGCTCCAGCCTCCTCACTCTCCCACCACCACCAGGGGACCCTGCTGAGGGACCGCCTGGTTTTGGGCTCCCTGACCCTCCACCTCCCCACCAGGGGACCCTATGACAGGTGCCCACGCCCAGCTCCATCCATGGGGAGTCTATACCCATTGTGGCTCTCAAAACACTTGGCCACCGAAAATTTTTTTAAAACGCTTATTATTTTTCAGTTTGCTGACCCCTGGCATAGAATGTGAAGCTCAGGCGTTGAGGGAATCGAAACAAAAAAATTATGCCCATCACTGAATATGTCTCCCCCCCCCCCCCGTTCTATTACATAGTTTCCCAAATGATTCATACTTGTTGACCAAAGCATAAAATCCCAAACGTAGTAGGATTTTCCGTCTGCATGATTTTCCTATGGGAAATTCCCAATCCATTCTGCAGAATGCATCTTTCTGAACCTGAATGCCTACAGATTCAGGAATCCTCTTCCTTTAGGGGTACCGCCTTTTAGAAGAAATGAAACAGATGAGAAAAACACATGCTAACATTAACCAAGCATACTACTAAAAATAAGTACCATTGTTGGTAGTTACAGCAGAAATAGATCAAGACGACTGAACCATTCTCTCCTTCCTCTCCACTGAAGTAACCTCTTTCCCCACTCTACTCTTCTCTACTTCAAGGGCCATGGCAGATGTGTGGCTTCCATCACTACTTGTACTTCTTAACAGGCTTCAGTCTCTAAGGCTCTCTCTGCACTAGTAATGATCACAACATCCACCACCATTTTATCACCAGACCCTCAGCATTACCAAGAACAGAAACCAAAGGAGGAATTTTCGCATAGACAAGGCAGTACCCTTTCTAACCACACCCCATGTAACTCTTCTTTCAAGACAGAATGGTGCTTAATGTTCCTGCAGCAACAGAGGGGGGTGGTGGGAAGGTGCTGACTACCCTAGCACTTCAGTCACTACAGCCACCAGTGGAACTGTACAAGTTAATTTGTAACAGAGGAAAATTTGCAAACATATACAAGGCCATGTCCGTCCATTACCTTCAACCTGCACTGAGACCACAGAAAAGAATCATTGTCTGAGCTATTGCTTATAAACATGTTTTTTCCCCCCATTTTAGATTTTGGTCTGATTATGAATTAAATCAAAACAATTAAACAGGAGTGTAAGAGGGGAGGGTAAGGAACAGCAGCTTTCCCAGGACTTGAAATTAGGGGGGGTGTAGGGGGAGATGTTGGTGTGTTCACTAAATTGGTATAACACTGTTACTGGCTGACAACTGTGGGGTTTTAGGGAAATCCCCAGCAAATCATCTTGCTGCAGTAAAAGGCTAAGGACCTGAAAAAATGGGGGGCGCTCCTGAGAAGAAAGAAAGCTCCACAGGAGGGGCGTTCCCAGGGAGCCTCAACTAGGCAAAAGCCGTGCCCCAGGATGTACGCTTGAATTTGATAAAGTCTCCAAAGCAGAGCAACCGAGATAGGCAAAATCTGTGCTCATGAGGCAAGGAACTGGACCCCAAGAGAAGCTGCACTCCTAGGGAAGGTCTCCTGGGTTAAGAACAACACAATCTCCTGGTATAGAGAGTGTAAAGTAGAATCCTGGGAAAACAGAGCTTCCTGGACAGCCTGCCATACCAGAGAACTTGAAAGAAATGCTTCAGGGAAGGGGAGTTGCTGTCAACAGACTGCTAACATGGTATGCCTCGTATTTGGAGAAGTCCTTGAGAGCCCTCTATGGACCCCAATATCAGAAAAAGCCACTACCTAGGGGGTATCAGGAGAAATGGAGCAAGAGCAACCAGATGGAGAGCCTGGATGGAGACAAATATGGAACTGAAGACAGATGACCAACAGACTGTGACTGACTCAGTCCCGCAGCCAGGAGGCTGAGACAGAAAAGTGTCCTTTATGCCTGTGTGATGTTTTCTGTTAAATAGTTTCTCTTCAATAAACCAGAACTTGTAGGGAGGATGCTCTTTATTACCTGAAGCTGATCTGGACTTGTTTATACTCTGGGTAGAGTGAAACAGAGGCAGGCCTCAACAACTGCACTGATCTGACCAGGAGACGCTGTAGCAGGACTGCGAAGGGGCTTTTACTCTCTGAAATTAAATTAACATCATACTGAAAAAACAGAAGCCTCCCTCTTTCTGAAAGCATAGCACAGTCATCTTGCAAAGGAACACAAAAATGCACACATTAAGAGGAAAGCAATAATATTTTATGCATCAGTGAGCATATGCCTTTTAAAAGGGGATACTGAATCTTTTAAGTGTTATCATCCTCTAAGCTATGAAACAGAACCAGACTTGCACAAAAGTGACTCTGTACAAGTTAACTGGGTTATAGCCCACAAAAGCTGCTATCGCTGTCGCCCAGCGTGCTGACAGGAAATAGTTGCTGCCTTGAGCCTTGATCTGCCCACGTGAAACAGAACTTGCTGGCTGACCACAGACCAGCCTCTGTTCCCTTTACAATTGTCAACATCTGCTGCGCAGATCTATGAATAATTTTATGACAAAAAAATTCTCTCCTACTGACTCCAAAGGTTTTTTACATACGTGTAATCTGAGGCAGACTTTAAAAGAGACCCCTTTATGTTCACAGGTTAGGATTTACATTCTTTTAAAAACACTATAAAAATGGAATTCATGGTGGGAGAAGCTGCTTTGTTGGCTGCTAGCTTTTAAAATCAGGTGCTTGAATAAATGTTTCAGGGGCTATAAGTCATCATTTTCAAACACTGTTAAGTCCCAGGGCAGTCCATTTGTGGTGGGGCTCCAAAGTATCTAAGGCCACTGGATGCAGTTCCTCTGGTTACTGCAACTGATCAATGCACAGATGAAGCAATGCTGAACTCAAGCATCTTACTCCTGAAGGGTGAATGTGCAGAACTGCAGGAGGAAGACATCTAGTATGGGTATGGGTGATTCCACTTTGAGTTACAGGAAATAAGAAGCTGAAAGACGGGTTTCCAAAGTTACCAATTGGAAGCTGTACTTATTCTATGATTTCAAGTGTACTGTCAGACTGACACACTGTAAGATTATATATTTTAAACAACCAGCCCTAATCAATTTAATTATTTGCATTCACAGTCCACCCAGAAAAAGTAGGCTTATTAGCAGAAAGGTGGATGAAAGCCTAGAGAGTCTATTGCACTGGGATCACAAAGTCAGCTCTCTGTCAATTTCAGCATTCTTCTGGAAAATGCGAGCCCTATGTAAGGGATATGGTGTCTACACTGACATTGCAACACCCTCAGTAAACTGACATATTTCCTGAATCTCTCACTGAGATGGTTTTATAATGCCAGCATGGCAAGGGAGTTACAATGGTGTGAGGAGCATTTAAGTCTGCAGACCTCCACTGTTTTGTGGACAAAAGTCAGATTTTGTCAGTGCAAACCAGTCCTCAGTTTTCTGACCATTTCAAGTTCTCCTCTTGACCTGCTGCTCACAAAGAGGGAAGAAGTGGTAGGAGAAATAAAAGTGGATGGTAACATGGGCAGCAGTAACCATGAGATGGTCAAGTTCAGGATCCTGAAATAAAGGAAGAAAGGAGAACGGCAGGATACAGACCCTGGACCTCAGAAAAGCAGGCTTTAACTCCCTCTGGGAGCTGATGGGCATGATATCCTGACAGGCTAATAATATGAGGGGGAAATGAGTCCTTGAGAGCTGGGTGTATTTAAAGGAAACATATTGAGGGTGCAGGAAGCAATCATCCCAATCTGCAGAAAGAACTGCAAATATGACAGACAACCAGCTTGCCTTAACAAAGACGATTTCAGTGAGCTTAAAAACAAAAAGGAAGCTTACAAGAAGTGAAAGCTTGGTCAGAGGGCTAGGGAGGAGCATAAAACTACTACAAGAGCATACAGGAGGGAAATGAGGAAGGCCAAATCACTACTGGAGTTGCAGCTAGCAAAGGGTGTGAAGGGTAAAAAGGAAGATTTCTAAAGGTTTATTAGTAACAAGAATGTGGTCATGGAAAGCATGGCTCTTACAAAATGTGAGGAGCAATCTAGTGACAGATGATGTGGAAAATAGCCAAAGTGCTCAGATGCTTCTGTTTTTACAAACAAAGTCAGCTCCCAGACTACTGCACCGAGTGGCACAGAACAGGGAGGAGGTGAGGAGCTCTTACTGCTGATACAGGTTCAGGACTGTTTAGAAAGGCTGGATATACACAAGTCCATAGGGCCAGATGCAGGACATTTGAGGGTACTAAGGAAATTGGCTGATATGACTGCAGAGCCATTGGCCATTATTTTTGAAAACTCATAATTGGGAGGAGGTCCCAAATGATTGGAAAAAGGCAAATATTCTGCCCATTTTCAAAAAAGGAAACAAGGAGGAACTGGGAAAGTACAGACCCATCAGTTTCACCTCAATCCCAAGAATGATCATTGAGCAGGCCCTCAAGAAATCCATTTTGAACCATTTGAAAGAGAGGAAGGTGATCAGGACCAGTCAATATGCATTCACAAGGGGCAAGTCATGGCTGAGCAACCTGACTCCCTTCTATGATGAGATGACTGTCTCTGTGGATGTGAGCAAAGCAGTGGACATGATAATGCCTTGACTTCAGAAAACCTTCTGATATGGAGTCCCACAGTATTCTTCTCAACAACTTACGGTAGTATAGGCTGGATAAATGGACTATAAGAGGGACAGGAAGAGGACTAGATCAATGTCTCCACATCTAGTTGGCAGCCAGTAACAAGCAAAGCACCTGACTGATCAGTGCTGGGACCTGTTTTGTTCAACATCTTTATTAATGATCTGGATGATGGGGTGGCTTACACCTTCAGCCAATTTGCAGGCGACACTAAGTTGGGCGGTGCAGTAGATACACTGGAGGGCAGGGTGACAGAATGCAGAGTGACAAACAAATTATAGGACTGATCCAAACGAAATGTGAAGAAGTTCAAAAATAGTGCAGATTCTTGCACTTAGGACAAAAGAAACCCAGGCACTGCTATATACTGTGGATAAATGGGCTAAGCAGCAGTTTGACAGAAAAGGACCTGAGGGTTACAGCGGACAAGAAGCTGGAGATAGTCAACAGTGTGTCCTTATTGCTAAGAAGGATAATAGCATATTGGGCTGCATTAGTAGGAGCATTGCCAGCAGACTGAGAGCAGTGATTAGCTCCATCTATTCAGCGCTGGTGAGGCCACATTTGGAGTTCTGTGTGCAGTTTTGGGCTCCTCACTACAGAAAGGATGTAGATGAATTGGAAAGAATCCAGCAGTGGACAACTAAAATTATCAGGGGTTTGGAGTACATGATTTATGAGGTGCTGGCGGAAATTAGGGCTGTTTAGCCTGCAGAACAGAAGAATGGGAGGGGATTTGATAGCAGCCTTTAACTAAGTGAAAGGGGGTTCCAATCAGGCAGGAGGGAATGAGTCTGTTTTCAGGAGATGGAAAAAGCAAGGAGTCTTGTGGCACCTAAACACTAACAGATTTCTCCCATGAAAACTCATCCGATAAATAAAATCTGTTAGTCTTTAAGTGCCACAAGACTCCTAGCTTTTTCTTTTTTTTGCTTTATTAGACCAACACAGCTGCCCCTTTCGAACTTCTCAGGGGTGGTAGATGACAGAACCAAGAGCAAGGTTCTCAAAAGTTGCAGTGGGTGAGCACTAGGTTGGATATCAGAAAAAAAGCAATTTACTCGGAGAGCAGGGGCGTTGCTGATGCTAGGCTTACAGGGCTCGAGCCTCAAGTCATCGCACCTGAGCCCCAAACCTGCCATGGTGATGGCTACAGCGGTGGCATGCTTGAAGTGCACAAGCGTCAAATCCAAGCACCTGGGCCCCAGGTCTTTTTCTGGGCCGGGGCACTCCTGTAGGAGAGTAGTGAAGTACAAAAATAGGTTACCAAGAGAGGTGGCGAAATCTCCATCCTTAGAGATTTTTAAGATATGACTTGACAAAGCCTTGGCTAGGATGGTGTAGTCGGGGTTGGTCCTGCTTTGATCAGAGGGTTGGACTAGATGACCTCCTGAGATCTCTTCTAACACTAATCTTCTATGATTCAAGTTGGTTCAGTGTTTCACCCAGTAAATCTAATGATCTATCACTGTCTTTTCCAGGATGGAGAATGGATGAGTATTTGCAGTTAGTTTCATGTAAACAACTTGTGAGGTGTCATTCTCTGACTGACAGCTTCACCATGCTGTTTTGTGGGATGATGCTGTAATTACACTATAATTATACAATTATAATTTTCTTGTTTTTACAGGTATACAAATGCAGATAAGCAGGGATCTGAAGCAGACACCTATGGATCTGCAGGGCTCTACCCATCAGCTATTTAGTGCCCCTAGGTGAGCCCCATGTCAGTTGTTGGGGTGCTTCTAGAGCAGCTGTTCAGCAGCAGCCCTGGACTGACCACCCATCAGCTGTTTGGCAGCAGAGAAAGGGATTAGCGTTTCGGTGACTGAGGGGGACTGGGTGCTGATTAATTGTTCAGCAGTTACTGGTACCCAGAACCACAAAGGGCAGCTCTGAAGCCCAGGCAATATCTTTGAAAGACACAGCACTAGGATCCATCAGAGAGATTTCTAAACCTGCCAAACCCCAACAGAGAATCACAAGCAAGTGGAAATGGAGACCAAGGATTCTGAGGACCAGAAATACTTACCAGGATCTCCCCCCTACCCCCATCCCCAAGAAGTTTAGGCTATGGTGCAGTTCTTATCTTTTAAATTCTGTGACTATAGTGCTAATGGCACGTTGATAACGGTTGAGACTAAACTCCGCTAGGTGTTCATGCAACTACAAGCTTCCTGTCATCATCCCAACAATGTTCCTTAACCCTCTTCTTGAAGGAACTTCCTCAAGAAGGAAGTAGAACGTTCAGCTGTTGTGTTTCATCCAGGCTTTGGCTGTGCTGTTCAGACTTCCAAAGGAGCACTATAGACTGGGATGGGGATCCCATAGGTCCTGTAGGACCTGCTGCTGCAGTTATGGTAGTGGAATTAAACAACAGTCCCATACAGAACTCTCAGCTAGGGTGCCACCACAAATGTGGTGCTGACTGCTGATCAGAAACCACCAATTCATGTCACATTACATATGGGGCTTCCCCTTCCATAAAGCCCTCCTTGTTTGATATAGATCATCATCATGTCATAGTCCTAAATGAACACGATATGTTTAAAAAAAATAGTTCAATAAATTAATAATGCTTCTACATCTTCATTTCCAATGACTGGAAAATGTGCATCATATCCACAGTTACCTTCCTCATGCCTTAGCTCACCAGATGAGCAATGAGAAATGTCTTAGTTAATATAAAAACCTAATTGCCCATAGCTTAACTGAAATTTACTTAAAAGCAAAATACATGTCAAACCTGCAAAACTGAACTCATCTGCAGGAGACGTTTCCAATACACCTGTGTGATTATCATGCTTATTTTTCATTTTATTTATTTTACAATAATTTGGTCTCAGGTTTTGTATTGTGTTCTTTTTTGTGGTTTGGATCACTGTCAGTGTATTCCATGGTGATCTTTTATGTCATTGCTTAGGATTATAACAAGAGTTATCAAATTTCACTCACTCTCTGTTGCCACACAGGATTGTGTGCCTTCCACCTCTATCCTGGGAAACAGTTAAGTTAAACAACTAAATTTTTAAGGAGAAAAAGATAGTGAAGAGAGAAACAACAGTGAGGCTAGTTAATTTCTTATGTTTTTATGGTTAAATTAAAGTTGATATCTGTTGTATTTGTTGCATAGCAGACAACTAACATTCCACCTGTTCTGTGGTTAGGACTTGTTTAGAAAAACCACCCTCGGTCAAGTTTCATACGACTTTATGTTCCAGTCTTGGAAAAATTCCACACATTTTTCTGTGACATCACTCTTTCCAATCTTGATCTGTTCTTTGAGTCATTCTTACTCATATCTATTATTATTGCTGTGGAGAGCTACTAACAAAAAAACCCACAACTGCGAAGCCCATCAGTGCCACTGTGCATCTTAGCTGTTCTCTATTTCTCCCTCTCTCTTTCTGCTTGTGTCTCTCTCTCTCTGTTTCTAGTACTAGATAACATCCCCTAATTTGTGTTTGCCTTTGTGTTTGGCACTGGTGTCACCACTGCTGAAATACAGTGTCCAAGTCCGGTGCCCACAGTTCAAGACAGATGGAGAAAAAATGGGTAGTGTTAGGAGAAGAGTACAAGATAATGAAGGAGGACTGGGTGGCTAGAGACTCTAAGATTTCAATCTATTTAGCTTAATAAAAGAAAAGATGTAGGGGTGACAATCACAGTCTATAATTACCTAAATGGGGATCAGAAATTTAATGGTACTTCAATCCAGCAGATAATGGTATAATGAGATCCAATGGCTGGACATTGAAGCTAGACAAGTTTCATCAGAAAAAAAGTTGCAATATTTTAAGAGTGAAGGTAATTAATCGTTGGAACTGTTCGTTAAGGGTTATGGTAGATTTTGTATCATTGCAAATTTTAAAATAAAGTCTGGATGTTTTTTCTACAAGATGTGCTCTAGTTCAAGCAGAAATTAATTCAAGAAAGTCCCATGGCATATGTTATATAGATGGTCAGTTTGGAATGATCACAGTGGTGCCTTCTGCTTTTATGAGGTATTAAATTTTTCTGTGACAGAAGTCTGACCTGACCTTCTGACAACTATCATTGTAGTAGACCAGTACTTACTGGCTCTCAAACGGAACTAGGCACCCGCTTCCCTTAGGCGCCTTTGGAAATTCCAGCCTCTCTGTGTTCTTCCAACTGAAGGTTCAGAAAGATTTCTATTTTGTCGTCCACGAATCTCTGGGATTCAGAGTGTTGGAAACTCATTCATGGAAAAGGAATCAGCAGTATCTAGCAACCTACACAGCAGGATTCCTGAGCTAAATCTGTGGCTTGCAGTTCTGACAATTGGGCATATTTACCACTAGTAATCAACAATCAATTAATTGCCAAATCAGGCTGTCCCATTCTACCATCACCTCCATAAATTTATCAAGCTCAGTCTTGAAATCAGCTGTGTTTTTTTGCCCTCAGTCTGACATCATAAGGAGGCCTTAAAGTAGATGTAACTGGGTGAGTCATGTAAAAGGTCCTGATTGTTAGAGCCTTCCAAATTCAAGGACATCCACAAGTATCTGCATACATGGATCATTTTTTGCAGATCATGGATCGGAGGAGGATCTCAAAGGCAGGGAAGCTGTCTACAGCTCTTAGCCTTTGAAGCTGCTTCTTTGCCTTCAAGATCCACTGGTGGGGGCCAGCTGCTAATCAGCTGTTTGGCAGGGGCAGAGGTGGCATTCCAGCTACTGATCAGTTATTCATTTGGGCCCTAGTGCTGGTGATCACAGGGCACCTACTCCAGTCAGCAGCCTGACAGGAAGATAGTCCTCTGGAGCAGACTCTGGAGACTGGAATCACTGTACCCCTGCAGCCAGGGCTGGATTAAGGCAAGGGCTGCAGCCCCTGAGCCCATGGCCCTCCAAAAATCCAGCCCTGACCTGAGTGGCTGGCTGCTGTTGCTCCCGACCTGCCCAGCCCAGGAGTGGGGCAGGAGTGTGGGTGTGCGGCAGACCGCAGCCATTGGCCTGACCCACTGCAGCAGCACAAGCCTGTGGGGCCTCCCAGCAGCTCCCGAGCAACACCAGCCTGCACCCCTCACCCTGTAGCCCCCTGAAGCAGTTTAGGCCACAGCAGCTCTCCGCTGCTCCTCCCACTGCAGCAGCTGAGGCCCCTCCCAACCACCCCACACTCCCTCTGCCGCACCGGCCAGGGCCCAGGAGCCACTGACCTCACCCCTCTAGTGGGGGGGGGGTGGCTGGATAACCCACCCCCTGGCAGAGCACCATAGCAATGGGGGGAGGCCCAACAATGGTGGGCAACCCCAGGCCCCCCAAGCCTACAGCAGGAGCCCAGATCTAGCCATCCCAGCACAAGGAGGAATGACTTCACAAAGGGAAATCCCCTAGGGAATGGAGAGTGAATGCCAGGGCTCAGAGTCCCCTTAGCAGGGACAGCAGCAAGAAGGAGCCTGGACCCCTGAGATGACAGTCAGAAGAGAGCCCTGCCCCTTTCTTAGCCCAGCCCCAGAGTCCGTATAGAGTCTGACTCACTCCCCTCATCTTTCTGCACTTTTCTCCTCAATTCCCTCACTGCCTACTCCCTACCCCTCCATTCCCCCAACCTATGGGTAGCCCAGACCTCCTTCCCCTCTCTTTCTTCCACGCAGCCCAATCAGCTGTTCAATGGGGCGGCTGGCTGTTGATCAGTTGTTCCACAGAGCTCCTAGTTGGCCAGCAGGGCCAACTGGCCACCCTTTCAGTGGAAGCCCTGGAGCTGTCTGCAGATCAGCTAACCCAGACACACATCACCTGATCATTGGTGGAGGGAGGGGTCACCAGGCATCTGACTGCCAGCTGGGGTTGGTGTACAGTGCAGAGAGATGTCAAGCCAGGAGTGCAGCCTGCATGGGGGATAAATGCTTATTGATGGGGATCAGATGCAGAGCTACATTTTGTATCTGCACAGGGCTCTATTGATGCTAACTTGAGAAACCCATTCCTGTAGCTTCTTGGGTCCCAAAAGTGCCAGCTGTCCCCTGCCCAAATATTATAGCCTCCAACTTCTCCACTCCTCCAACATCTTCTACAGTGCATTCACACATTTTAATGTAAAACTTTGAGACACACTGAAAATTGATATTTTTGAACCAATAAAATATAAACTGAATTGAATGTCAAAATAAACACACTGGACACTGCACTAATAGTGTTTGCTATTTTCATTTTCAAATTTCACACATAAAAACCACTTTTTATACTAATACATGTTATAAAAATATTACACACCTAACCGAAATAGTTATACCAGTAAATCTTTTAAGTGTAGATCAAGCACAAGTCACAGAGAACAATTCTGAAGTAAAATGTTTAATATTTATCAGTAATCAAACATTAGGATTCCTTCTTTTGGTTTTACTGGTCTAAGAAAACTAACAATTGGAGAACATTTGGAGAACAATCACTAACATATTTTTGAATGTTGTAACATCACACTTCAAGGCCTTTAGGTGCTTAATGAATTATGTGGAGTAAAGAAAATCTGCTGGACTAACTTGGGATACACACCACTAGAAGAAATAATACTTTGTACTCATACAAAGCCTTCCATAGCCTCATAAACACATTCATTCTTTATGTTAACAGGTGCACTTTATGGCCAGCCTAGTAAGTTGAACAGGTCCTAGAGCTAAACAGCATGGGAAATTATTTAAAATATTTCACATCTGTCCATTAAAACACAAACCCTTAACATTGTGCAGTGTCTCTCTCTCTCTCACACACACATGCACACTTGCAGGTAACAGCAGTGACAGAACATGTGATACTTTATTTACCACAGTCAAAATCAGCCATTTAGGTAAGGGGTTTGGGTTTTGTTTTTGTTTTTTTTTTTGTTTTTTTTTTTAAACAAGTGCGTAAAACATGCCAGTTGTACACTTCTTTCCCCACTTCCTTTTTTTGACTTTCTGGGGATAGGCATTGAAAGTGATGTAAACATTAAATCCACCCACATCACAGAACTCAGCTTACCCAGCGAGGTGGCAAAGGACCAAGAGTTATACTAGCAGCCAGATGCAAGACCATTTCCTTCCTTGTTATACACCCCATGCACTGCAACTGCTCAGATTTCCGTTTGGGCCAGGACTTGGCTATCCTCATGCTAACCACAGAGTACATGCCTACCCCACCTTCTTTTATATCCTACTTCTCAAAATCTGAATTGGATATGTGAGCTATTCTTTAGACTAATTAAATGTATGATAATCATCCTTAAAATCATGCTATTTGCAAATTTTAAGATAGAAATAAAGAGGAGAAAGGATACACCACTCACAAGTACATTTAACTAATTCAAGCCCCCTAGAAATTAAGCTATTAATCTTGATCCAGTTCTCACGTTAAAAGAAATTAGGTGTGCCAGACACAAGATCAGCATCAGGCTCTTGTGTCCGAAAGTTATAAGACTGAGTCAGAACCTGTTCTCTGTACCAGATGCAATAAATAAATAATACATTTTTAAAGGGGGCACTAATATTCTACATACTCATAGTGCTGATGAAAGGAACAGTTTGATGATGTAACTGTGCCTTAAAAGAAAGCACCCAAGAGTAACAAAGCAATCAAAACAGTAAGAAATATAAAGACATGTATTAAACAAATATACTAAACCAAGGCTACTTTAAAGATTTGAGCATGAAGCCAAAATACTGTGCTACAAATCTAACAATAACTTCAAGTGTCCTGGATTATTTTCTTTTGTAACCTCCTGTCCAATTCAGCAAGTGATGGTCACTACACTCAGATACTACAGTGGTGCTGAATGCCACAGTTTAAGCTAAATACATGTGAAAACACAAGTTGAATTACATAAGCAAATTTGTTTTCAACAGGAAAGTAGTTTGGCGATTCTAATTTAATTTAGAACAGTGAGCTTTTTTGAAAACCACTGTGTAGCAACATAGCAGGAACTGATAAAATCATCAGAACACTTTTTCAACTTCACTCGTGGCTCCAGTGAAAACCGCAGAAGGCACTGGGTACTGAGCATTTCTGAAAATCTTGTCCATTGATTTTTTACCCAACAGAAGCTGGAATGATGACTTAACAAGCATGGAAAATAAGTTATGTTCCACTAAGGAGTGAATCATCATTAAATAACTCTTAAGTATCTTGATTCTGGAAATGCAGAAACTTTATTGGGGAGGGGAAGAGAATCACCTTTGAAACTAGATCAATTTTTGGGCTCAAATTTTCCTCAAAAGTGAATTATTTTAAGAATCCATGCATGCTACTCGATGTGAGAAAATGCACTCTAATGTGCCTGGTTGCGACAGGTAGAAAAAAGAATTTTTTCTCTAGGGCAAATTAAAATAGAGAACATCAATAAAATTAAAAATAGACGAACTCAGCTGAAGGTAGCATTTTTTATTAAAGTTCACAGCAAGGATGTTCCTCTTTTCTGTGGAATCAGCATTTTGATTTTCAAACTCATTAAGAAAGAAAACTACAGGATGTTTTGGGTGTATCTGTTCTGGGCTCTTTATATACAGAAAACCAACTGAAAATTAAAGATCATCATTGGCAACCTCTGGATTTAGTGTAGCTATCTTTTGAAGATAAATTGTTTGGATTTCTTTATTATTCTAGTTAGCATTTGAAGACAAACTTATTTTTAAGTCATTCCTTATCTGTTAGGCAAAAATGGTCTCTTCAAGCTACAAAGGGCAATGGGATAAGAGCTGAAAAATAAGATTAAAGTATGTTTATTTTAAGGTAACTATCAACAAGCTAACTATAAAAGATCAAACAACCATAAACAAACATTCAGTAACAACATTTAATGCTGCAAATGTTGTAAGTCATTAGTTAGTTCAGCCCTCAAAAGATTCAAGATGTAATACATTCCTAGATCTAGGCCAATTAAAAGGTGGAGTTCACAGTTGTTTAGCTTTTTGCAGTTTTTGAAACATTTGTACAACTTTTTCAAAAGTACAACAGTGTATGAGAAGTCTAAATTTGATTTTCTAAAGCAACCTGGGTTTCCAGTTTCCGCTGACTTTCAATGAGAATGAGGCTTAGCACACACAACATTTAGGGAAATGTTATGTGGAGACTTTTGAAAAATGTATTATTGGTTAATTTCTCCTTACTTTTAGCATCTACCGCTTGTTCCTCATAAAACCATGCCCAAAGATTCACCAAAATATGGGGGGGGGTGTCATATTCAGTTCTATAATGTGTACAATTAAGGTGTGAAGATACTAGGGCAGAGGCTTTGCTGCTGTCAGCTATTCCATAGACTACAGTGAAGGTATGATAATTTACACTTGCCGAAGATCTTTCCTAAGGCATTTCAGTGTCTATCAGGTTCATTTCACACTTATGCAAATTCCCAATATGCATCATGACAAGCTGTCACAGCTACCAGGAACCTTTTGGAACAGGAAGCCAATCCAAAAGGAGTATACTGAGTTATTTTTATGAGAAATACTGCATTATTTCTATTATAAATATTTAAATATTAAACTATGGCTCAAATTCATAGCTGGTATAAGAACTGACAGCTAATTCAAGTTACCAGACCTTGCACCAGGTCTGAAACTGGCTTGATATAAACTAAATAAGTAAGCAAGTAAGTAAATAAAATAAATAAATAAAAAGAAACCTTGCAAAAGCACAAGCTTTTATTTACAATGCCCATATTTTCTCTGCAGAACACTTTTATCCATGTAAAAATGTCAAAACACTACAGTGAAAATTTAAATTATTTTGAGCCATTGCAGATATTTGACCCTGAGATGCCTTTATACAGAGCCTCATGTGAAGAGGCTCCAACTATGCTTTCAGATCACAGATGTGGGTATTTCTCATTAGAAGCGCTGCACACACAAAGACTCATAAGCGCCCCTCTGCCACATACTTTCTGAAATAAATATAAAATCACTGACAATCCTGTGCCTTTTTTTCACGCTACTCTGAAGGCAAGAAAAATGAAGCTACTAAATCATTTTCTTTTATTGTAGATGCTTAGTTACGCCCAGAAAGTTCAAAAATGCATTCTAGTCATCCATTGTAACTTCAGCTGCATTTGCCCAGGCCAAAACTCATAGGACTTCACTATAAACTTGTTCTTGTTTTTGGACACATCAGAGTATGAAAGAGGGGAACAACAGAAACGAACAAACAAACAACCCCCCACCAAATAAAATCTTAGCTGACGAAACATACTAGTTATCTTAAAGCAAAACTTGTACTGTTTCCACACACACACAAAAAAAGCCTTCTCCACTTCATGTATAACCACCTCTTGAGAAAGTCCACAGTGGTCTAATTTTCAACAATAGCATTGTTATTAATCTAAAATAAGTAAATCTCTCTCAGCCCTACTTCAGGCCTTATTAGCAATGATGACCAACACATATTGTAAGTGGCTACATTTTCTTTCATGCTTTTAGATCATTTGTTTCAATTCTGCCTCTAAAGCTGTATTTTCAGTCATTCCTTAGCATTAATAAAGCCACTAGTTAGCTTCCAGAACATGCTGAAGAGAGCCGCAGTAGCACTGTTTCAATGCAACACAGTACAGAAGTTAATTACAAGTATGTCACACTGTCTTTTATTCAACTGTAATTCAGAACCCTGCAGGATTTATCGGTTAGCACACAGAAAGCTTCTGGACTGAGACTGGCAGCCTTAGTAACATATTGGCTCTTACAGAATAGAAAGAGGTATGCTAAGAAATCCCACTGTGTTACATCCTTCCCCTCTGTCAAAAGATCCAGCAAGACCAGAAAACTGCCAAATTGTACCCACACATATGATATGAACGTACAGTTAAGAATTACAATTCATCGGTCATCTTTGAAAAAATTCTAATTCCAGCCAACTCAAAAGGAATTTTCCAAGTCTGTCAATGAGCACTATTGAGCGGGTAGGATGCACAGTGGAGAGACAGAGCCAATATAGTTTGTTGTGTCTAACTAAGCAACTATTGAATAAGCTTGGATCTGAGTTTAACTATACTATTGAGGATAAAAAGCAAAACTTTTTAAAACTACTTAGACTAACTGAATATTTTAATCTAACCTTAAAAACCACACAGAGATAGGTGTTTTGACTTACAAGGCTCAGCAGTTTTCAGTTTATGTACCTGCAAATCAGACAACAAAATTTCATAAATGGATAACATTAGAGGTCCTGTAGGATTCTTTTAAATCCACAGCCTCATCCAATTACCAAACCAAGATACTGAAACAACGAAGTTCCTTTAATATGAATTTATTCAGAGAGAATATGAATTCTCTCCTGTGACTGTTAGTGTAACATTTAGATAAATAGCAGTAACAGTCTAAAAACTCTGCATCTATTAAGTCAGAAGGAAACCTTAAAAAATCTTCTACAAATGGTTATGAACCATGTTATTAAGATGAAAACATATATCTACAATATAAAGTTTATACCCTTCAGTCCCTTCATCATCAGCTTCAGCTCTCTATCATACCAAAAACAGTGAACAAATTTCATTTAAAACTATAAAATAAGTAAATAGTAAATACTGATCTACAAAAAAGAAATGAAAACAAAATAAATCCAAGATTTCCGTGCTGACTACCCCACTAAAGAGGGTGTGGAGGAAATCAGCAAAGAAATAAACATTAATTTTCTTTTTAAAAAGCATTTTTCACCATTGAAAACCATTGTGCTCTCTTGATACTCTATAGTTTCCTGAAAGTAGCCCAGAACATATATTCTGCAACATCATAAATACCACAAAGTATATTGGGTTTCAATTACATTTACAGTATGTGGAATGGCATAAAATGATGGATTGTGGGATACATTTAGTGAACCAAGGAACACATCAAAAGGGGGAAAACAAAAATTAGAATGAAAAAATCATTTTTGTACTGAGTAGGAACAGTGGGGGGAAGGGTGGCGCTCAACCCAAAAATCTGGTATTAACTCACATGATGCAAAATGAAAACAGCTGACACTGATATGCAAGAGAGGTAAGTCCAAATTTCAGCTTGCTCCTGAATTCCTTGACTTCTGTTGGCTTAAAAAATCAGACCATTAACATAAAAACATGAATTTAGGAGACTAATTTGATTCATTTCTTTAATGGATAAAGCTTGTATGGTTCAGAAACATATTTCAGAATTCCTATCATCAAATGAATCTGCTAAAATTCCAGCTTCTCTCACCAGGTGTGTGACTGACTCAAAAAATCCATTCTGAAACACTTGGAGGAATATAAAGTGATCAGGAACAGTCAACATGGATTCATCAATGGCAAATCAAGCCAGACCAACCTGATTGCCTTCTATGAGATGACAAGATATGTGGATGCAAGAATAACCGTCAATATGATATACCTCAACTTTAGCAAAGCTTTTGATATGGTTTCCCACAGCATTCTTGTCAGCAAGTTAAGGCAGCATGGTTTGGATTAATGGACCGTAAGGTGGATAGAAAGCTGGCTAGACCATTGGGCTCGGCAGGTAAGAATCAATGGCTCAATATCTAGTTGGCAACCACTAACTAATGGTGTACCCCAGGGGTCAGTTCTGGGGCCAGTGCTGTTCAATATATTCTTTAATGAGCTGTATGATAGGATAGATTGCATGCTCAGCAAATCCACAGATGACAACAAGCTAGGGGGAATGGTAAATACCCTGGAAGGCAGGGAGAGGATTCAGGGAGACCTAGACCAATTGGAGCATTAGGCCAAATGAAATCTCATGAGGTTCAACAAGGACAAGTGAGAAGTCTTCCACTTAGGATGGAAAAATCCAAGGTACTGCTACAGGCTGGAGACCGATCAGCTAAGTAGCAGCACTGCAGAAAAGGACCTGGGCATTATGGTGGATGAGAAGCTGGATATGAGTCAACAATATGCTCTTTTGGCCAGAAAGACCAAAGGCATATTGGGCTCCATCAGCAGGGGTGTTGCCAGCAGATCAAGGGATGTGATCATTCCCCTCTATTCAGCACTGGTGAGGCCACATCTGGAATACTGTGTCCAGTTTTGGGCTCCACACTACCAAAAGGATGTTGACAAATTAGAAAGGGTCCAGCGGAGGGCAACGAACATGATTAGGGGGTAGGGCACATGACTTCATAGAGAGACTGAAGGAGCTAGGCTTATTTAGTCTGCAGAAGAGAAGACTAAGGGGGGGGGATTTGATAGCAACTTTCAACTACTTGAAGGGGTGCTTCAAAGAGGAGGGGGTTACGCTGTTTTCAGCACTAAGAGAGGACAGAACAAGGAGTAATGGTTTCAGGCTGCAGCTGGGGCAGTCCCGGTTGGATGTTAGGAAAAACTTTCTCACTAGTAGGTGGCAAAGCATTGGAACGGGTCACCTAGGGAGGTGGTAGAATTGCCATCTTTGGATAAATTTAAGGCCAAGTTAGAGAAAATCCTGGCTGAGATGATTTAATGGGAGTGGTCTTGCTTTTAGCAGGGGGTTGGACTAGATGACCTCATGAGGTCTCTTCCAACCCTACGATTCTGTGACTGGGGAAACAATTTAGCTGCAAATTTCCAAAGGGGTAGCCATATTAGTCTAGTTCAGCAAAATGAACAAGGAGTACTGTGGCACTTTTAAAGACTAACATTTATCACATGAGCTTTCATGGGAGAAAATTCCATATCTCCAAAGAGTCTGATGAAGTGGGATTTTCTCCTGCAAAAGCTCATGCAATAAATAAATGTGTTCGTCTTTAAACGTGCCATAGGACTGCTTGTTTATTTGCTATCCAAGTCAGATTCTCCTGGTAAAACATCTATTAGAATCTTTTTGCAACTGAACGCAAATCATTGTGGAGCACTGGAGTAGATAAATCAATTGCTTTCAAAGAAGAAGCCCCCACCCCCACCCCAATCATGACTGCTATACAAACAATTGGATAGTAGTGAAAGGACTCTAGGGGACCTCTACTTTGCAGTTCAGTGGTTTAACTTCCCAGTGCAAGACCCAGTTCATTCATATGTATTTAATACAGTAGCGAAGCAGAAACAGCTGAAAAGTGCTGAGTTTTTCTTTCAGTTCCTCAGTACAGGAAATTGCTGGAGACAATGTACTGCAAATTAAAGGTAATTTTCCTTGATTCCCTGAAGGATTGCTCATCTCAGAGACTCAACAAATCCCTCACTAAAGACCCAGCAGTGAAACTATAATTTTCTTGGAGTTTATTTACTTTTTAAAAGAAAATTAAAACAAAGGACAGACAAGGCATGTACAACAAACTAAACCCAACATTAAATAGAAGAAGAATATTGGGAATATTATGCAAGAGCTGTCTAGTTTTCCCATTTCTTTTTCCAACGTTTAAACTCAGGCAAAAATAATAAAAAAGAAAATTTTGAGTTCCTATATTCCTACTCTAATTGAAATCAGTGGCAAAAGTTTCACTGATATCAATGGTGCAATATCAGGTCCCAGATACAAAAGAAAATTGTATTCAATTTTCAGTAATCCTCATTTAGTTACAAAATCTATAAGCACAATCAGACCTTGAAAAAAAGGAGGGCACTGCATATACCTCTTAGTTAAGTCCATGGCAATAGGATTTCTTACCAAGTCTTTTTTCCTCACAACTTCCAAACACACACCATGGTCATGCTTTACTGTTGCTGACAGAGGCATACAGTATTTCTCAACCAATAAACCCCTTGTACTGCAAAGCCCAATATCTATACCAAATATTCCACTGGCAACTGTTTTTCTACCACCACTTTCACTTAATTGGGAACCTTAGACTAAAGTTTTATTATTGCTAAGCAGGACCACCAAACATGTATGAATGACCCTTAGAACCATATCCTTTCCCAAACAAAGCTGAACAATCCTCATACATCTTTTTCCGGACAAGCTGATTTATACCATTGGCACTTTACGTTCTTTAAAATAAAAGATCAGTCTTTTGAATAAAGTATGTTGTTTCATACGTCAAACCTATGATTATCTGTTATTGTACATTTCAAGTTCCAAAGGGGCAGCCATGTTAGTCTAGTAAAGCAAAAAAAAAGCAAGAAGTCTTGTGCACTTAAAAACTAAGATTTATTTATTGCATGAGCTTTCGTAGGAGAAAATCCCTCTTCAAAGCGTCTGACAAAGTGGGATTTTCTCCCATGAAAGCTCACATGATAAATAAATCTGTTAGTCTTTTAAGTGCCACAAGACTCCTCGCTTTTTTCCTACATTTCAGCTGTTTTCATTGCAGATCTTAAAAGATCTCTATCGATTGCTTCCTGTGTTATGCTTACCACTCCAGAGCTGTAAGTATCTCTTTAGGCTTACTACAGTGGGGAATGAAACTGAATTTACAATATGAAATCTAATAAACAAGGGTGTATTCATCTCCTGAGCCATTTAAACCTAGCAAAATTAAAAACAAATGTCTTGCTGCCATAACATCAAAAAAACTAAGCCCAAAATATGTGCTTTTTAATGCACGCTAGGACCATCTTTTTCTAACCACCTATTACCCTTCTTATAATACTCAGAACACACATTCTTCTATAAATTGGACTGATTTCTTCTACAGCTTAGCTTGTTTTTGCCAAAGACTCTTTTAGTTCAGTGTTGGCCGTCAGCCTAACGAAACAATCTCTTTTAAAGCCAAGTCTTCTGGCTTCAGTTGCACAACATACACAGTATTTAAACAAGGATAATGGAACCTGTGTTTGACTTGAAAAACTATATTTTAAAAAGATCTCCCACAAGCATTAACTACATATATACATACATACATATATTTATCTGTATTTTATATATACAAAATGTGACTAGATAGCGTAGTGGTTAACGTTAACAGCGACGCCCTTTGATATGGGAGACTGGGGTTCAAATCCCGGTGGGTACTGCCTACCTTCCCAGTAGGGGTCCTTGGGCAAAAGACCACGTAACACCTCACTTGCCTACCTCAAATATGAGAGTGACACAAACTAGGAGAGTCATGCCAGCTTGGACGTTGCCTGGATTAACAAAGTCCGTGCCAGATGTTGGAGAACCAGGACAATCTGATGATAAGTGGGCTACTGAAACAAGCCATACATGGACAAGACAAGAGAACCTGGAATTGATGGAATGCTACTAGAAGAGTAGACCTAATGAGAGGGGATATATGAAATGTATGAGGGAACTATAGACAGACAAAAAGACCTACATCCACACTGAGAAACAGCTAGTTACCCAACGTTTCAACATAGTAAAGAGGCAACTGCTCTCACAACTTGAAACAGACCAACTCCACATTACATGCTGGACTCAAGAAGACGACCCAGAAGGAACAACTAGATGTGCAGCCAACACCTGAAGCTGGAACTTCACTGCCACCCCCTCCATTACAGAACCCAGCAGCTGATATGAGGCATAAAATCATGGATAAACTAGCTACAGTCAGCCCTTGAGACCAATTACCAAGACTCGTTGGAGAAGTACCATCAGATAATATGCTAGAAGATGCCAATAAAGCCCTAATGACAATTCCTACTACCACCATAACTCAAACCAATGAACTGGTATACGCTACAGCCTCTGTAATCCTGGAGATGCTTGGCTACACGATCAAAAAGAACAGCAGTACATACCCCCCCCTGGAAAATGAGGTTGGAGGATAAGATCAAGGCAACCCGGAGAGAAGTTAGCCGGCTGGTGGAACTACAGAAGGGTGTAGAGATCAAGGATAAGACTCGGCTACTGGAAAAATACCAGGGCCTGACTCCATCTGAAGCCCTCGAGACTGCTAAACAAAGGCTCACAGCACTGGCTACCAGGCTAAGGAGATACACTAGAGAAGCAGAGGCCAAAAAGATAAATGCCCTGTTCTCCAAAGAACCATGCAAGGTGTACTCCCAACTGCAGTGCAACAACACAACAACAGCAGAGCCACCAACAGCAGAAACTGAACAGTACTGGAAGAACATATGGGAGAAAGAGAAGACTCATAGCACCAGTGCAAAGTGGCTGCAGGACCTGAGAACAGACCACTGCAATCTCCCAGAACAGGAACCAGTCACATCACAATAGCCGACATCCAACAGCGGGTCAAGAACATGAAGAGCTGGACAGCACCTGGACCGGACATGACCCACACCTACTGGCTAAAGAAACTAACAGCAGTGCATGAACTAGGCAGCACAGATGAACCAGCTGCTAGCAGCAGGCTTCCACCCAGACTGGCTAACACAAGGAAGGACAGTGCTGATCATGAAAGACCCCCACAAAGGAACAGCACTGTCCAACTACCGGCCAATAACCTGCCTCCCCACAACATGGAAAGTCGTATCAGGCATCATAGCCGCCAAGCTACAGGACCACATGGGCCAGTACATGAGCACAGCTCAGAAGGGCATTGGGAACAACACCAGAGGCTTAAAACACCAGTTGCTCATAGATAGAGCAGTCGCCCAAGACTCAAGGTCTAGACAGACCAATCTGAGCACAGCCTGGATTGACTACAGGAGAGCCTAAGACTCAATGCCGCACACATGGATCTGTGAATGTCTGGCGCTATACAAAGTCAACAGGACACTAAGGACCTTCCTCAAGAACTCAATGGGACTGTGGAAGACAACACTGGAAGTCAACTCAAGACAGCCTGCACAAGCGGCCATCAAGTGTGGCATATACCAAGGTGATGCACTGTCCCTGCTGCTGTTCTGCATTGGCTTGAACCCCCTCAGCCAGATAATCACAAGGACTGGATATGGATACAAGTTCAAGAGTGGAACTACCATTAGCCACCTCCTCTACATGGATGACATCAAGCTGTATGCTAGGAATGAACGAGACATCGACTCGCTAATCCACCTGACACGGATCTACAGTGAGGATATTGGGATGTCATTTAGACTGGAGAAGTGTGGCCGGATGGTAGTAAAGAGAGGGAAGGTAGTCAAAACTAAGGGGGTGGAACTACCAGTAGGCCACACAGCAGACATACAGACCAGCTACAAGTACCTTCGCATCCCACAGTCACATGGAAACCACGATGAGGAGGCAAGGAAGGCAGCAACATCCAAGTACCACCAAAGGATAAGACAGGTCCTGAAGAGCCAGCTCAATGGGAAGAACAAGATCCACGCCACCAACAGGTACACCCTGCCAGCCATCAGATACCCTGCCGGTATAGCGAGCTGGCCATAGGAGGATATAGAGGCTGTTGATGTGAAGACCCAGAAGCTCCTCACAATGTACGGAGGTTTCCACCCCGAATCCAACACCCAGAGACTGTACACCAGCCGGAAAGGCGGCGGGCGGGGTTTGGTGAGTGTCAAAGCCACTGTCCTGGACGAAACCCAGAGCATCCAGGAGTATATCACTAGGATGGCACCCAAAGATGAACTGCTGAGAGAATGCCTGAGGCAGCAGCAGCAGACATGGGAGGAAGATCAAGCAGAAGAAGTGCCATGGCAAGACAAGACCCTGCATGGGATGTACCATCGA
>ML682310.1:312513-393632 GCA_007922195.1 Podocnemis expansa | reverse complement strand
TGATGTTGTTCCTGGGATCTGTTGGAGCCACTCTCCCAGCTTAGGAGGCACAGCCCCGAGTGCTCCTACCACCACTAGGACCACTTTGGCCTTCACTTTCCACATCCTCTCTATTTCTGTGCTCTGTAATGGAGGGGGTGGCAGTGAAGTTCCAGCTTCAGGTGTTGGCTGCACATCTAGTTGTCCTTCCAGGTCTTCTTCTTAAGTCCGGGATGTAATGTGGAGTTAGTCTATCTCAAGTTGTGAGAGCAGCTGCCTCTTTACTATGTTGAAGCGTTGGGTAACTAGCTGTTTCTCAGTTAGTGCGGATGTAGGTCTTTTGTCCATCCATAGTTCCCTCACACGTTTCATATATCCCCTCTTATTAGGTCTACTGTTGTAGCAGCATTCCATCAATTCCAGGTTCTCTTGTCTCATCCATGTATGGTTTGTTCTAGCAGCCCACTTATCATCAGATTGTCCTGGTTCCCCAGCATCTGGCAGAGAGCTTGTTAATCCAGGCGACATCCGAGCCAGCATGACTCTCGTAGTTCGTGTCACTCTCAGATTCGAGGTAGGCAAGTGAGGCGTTTAGGTGGTCTTTTGCCCAAGGACCCCTACTGGAAAGGTAGGTAGGTAGGTAGGTACCAATCAGGATTTGAACCCCGGTCTCCTGTATCAAAGGGCGGCACTCTTAACCAGTGCACTATCCAGTCACCTATCTTTTATATATATATATATATATAATATATATATATATACACACACACACACACACACACACACACACACACACACACACACACGCATAAATTATCAGAATTTAAAGTTACAGCTAAAATCTCCTCAGGAGAGAGGATTTCTTTCCTCTTACTTAAATATATATGCTAAAAGAAAACTTTATTTAAGTACTGGGACATGACAGGATGTGTTAATCTCCATGTAACCACCATGTGTATAGGAGACATATGAAATGTACTCGAAAAGAAAAGTTAAATAGCCTGAAACTTCTCAAGAATAAAGGCCATCACTATGCGATAACCATATGCTCCAAAGCATTTTTCCCAATTACAGGCACTAATATTATAATTTTAATGGGCATATTAAAATACATTCAATAATGTATTTCTATGATTTGCATTCAATCAAATTTCTGGTAGATGTTTTAAAAGTATTTTTGTCTTTAATTTCTAAAAGGGCAAATCTGATCACCACAAAGCATCATTAGTGAATGAGAAAAACACAGCTAAAGAAGCCTCTCTGTTTAGTACTTTGGAGCAAAAGACTGAAATCATAGCTGAAACAAGAATACCTGCATAAGAAGTTGTTCATGGGTCAGATTATTGATCCAACGAGTATATCGTTCAGTAGAGTCCAGTGGCTCTCTCCTGACTTGACAACCTATAATCTAAAGTAAAATGAAAATCAAACTGTCAAACTTCAGATATTCAAGCATCAGTAAAAGCATCTGAAGTTAAATATAATTACACAGAAATCCCACCATTACACATTATTCAGGATCCAAGGGCAGACACTCAAGAGGTAGGAAATGTCAAATTTATGATTACCTTGCAAACTAAATTCATCCCTCATGTATGCATGCATTATGATTCAGTCTCTAACTTAACTTTATCACACAACTTTTTTTCTCAAAACCCATCTACAGTCCCAGCTTCTGCTCCCTCCTTTCCAGTCTACTTGTTCCAATCTACTCCCCACTTCACTTGCCCATGTCTGACTCTTGCCCTCTCTACATTCAACTCAAGCAGCTTCCTTCCTCCATTCTGCCTGGACTTTTGGGTGGGTGGGAGGGAGGAATGGCTAACTATGGAGAACACAAGCCAGACAGTCTCCATGTTCACAGTCCAGGTGCCCGGACCAAGCATGGCTTAGCCTGCGGCAACCTAGAATCACAGCTGCAGAGAAGTCCTGCTCCACCCAGACAGGAGAGAATTTAGCTGTTAAAATCTAAGATGTCTCTAATGAGCATGTGCAGACTGTGATTTTTTTCCAAAGGCTTATAATTTGACCAAATATTGGTGGATTTTCACAGGGATGGGAAGACACATCCAGCCACAAAGGTCACTCCCTCATATATGTCAACTCTCTGCTTCAATTCCCTAGGAGTCCTATCCTTTCCAAACAAAAAGTCACCAGAATTTTTTTTAACAATGGGCAAATGTAGTTTTCCCAAGCCCCATTCTTGGAAATGTTCGTGAAATTTTAGCTGAAATTTTTCAAAGAATGCTCTGCCAGAACCAAATGCTTAGCATATAAAAATCAGCCCAAACAGTTGAAGTCTTGCAAAGTTACAAACAACTGAAAAATAGGATTTCAAAATGGATACTACTGGGCAACTTTAATAACTGTGGTGATATTAGCCCTACCCAGTCATTAGAATATAGAGTTGTTTATATCAAAGAATCATAGTGTTGGAAGGGACCTCATGAGGCCATCTAGCCCCCTGCTAAAAGCAGGACCACTCCCATTAAATCATCCCAGCCAGAGTTTTGTCTAACTGAGCCTTAAATGTTTCTAAAGATGGGGATTCCACCACTTCTCTAGGTAACCCATTCCAATACTCCATCACCCTCCTAGTGACAAAGTTTTTCCTAATATCCAATCTCAACCGCCCCAGTTGCTGCTTGAAACCATTCCTCTTTGTTCTGCCCTCTCTTACTATGGAGAATAGCTGAGCTCCCTCCTCTTTGGAGCACCCCTTCAAGTAGTTGAAGGTTGCTATCAAATCCCCTCTCAGTTTTCTCTTCCGCAGACTAAATAAGCCTAGTTCCTTCAGTCTCTCCTCATAAGTTATGTGCCCCAACCCCCTAATAATTTTTGTTGCCCTCCATTGGACTCTAATTTGTCAAGACCCTTTTGGTAGTGTGGAGCCCAAAACTGGACACAGTATTTCAGTTGTGGCCTCAACAGCGCTGAACAGAGTAGAATAATCACATCCCTCGATTTGCTGGCAACACTCCTACTGATGCAGCCCAACATTCCATATCAAATGAAGGACTATTCTCCATGACTTTAATAAGACAAATCAAGACATCAGTATTGCAAAAAAATCCGGGTACCTTATATTAATAAATTATAACTATTTGTTCAAGTAAAAAAACTCCATAACATTAGAACAACATTCTCTTCTCTGATTCCCACTATTGTAGCCCTGTATTGCACACTATGAGTAAGCATGCCGAACTCTGATATCAAGAAAAATCTTTGCTTTGCTGTGTTGGTAGAAGGCAAAATTTTACAGGCACTTTTTAGTTTTTATCATCTGCACATGCATTAATGTGTACCCCATGGAATTTCATGTGATCATTCAACTGTTTGCTTTGAAAAGCCTTGTTCAAATAAAGAAGACAGAGAGACAACCTGATAAAAATTGAGCAGCGAAGTAGACAAGGCAGCCATCTTGGTCTGCAAAGCTGTGTGGGCCCCTGGGTCCCCAAAAGTTCTCTCATCATCCCTTTAATTAATTACCTATTCAACAGTGTTGTTGAACTACTACATCTGCTGTACCATTCCTTTTCCAGATTTTGACATACTCGTCACTGTGGATGTGATTATTTGCATTAAAAAATTAATACCAATGTTGGTATAGTAGGAATTCTGAGCATTGAATGGGGATACAATTCTGTTTGCTTGATTTTAAGAAGCTTTTCTCTTTGTATATGTCTAGAAGGAAATACAATTGCACACAATGAGAGAGAGAGAGAGAGAGCGCTGTTGTGATCTACCAGCAGTTAACAGAATTCACAGAACAATGTGGTGAATAAATGTCTTTACAGGTCACAAAATCATGATTTATTTACGCCACAGAAAGAGAAGCCAGAAATGCAGATAAATGTGAATTATATTTCAACTCTATCTTTGACTCAGCACAATACAGCTTAAAACCTCTGGTCAGCTTTCCTGTGAGCTATAACCAAACAGAGCCTGGGGGACCAAAGCTACAGTTTCAAGATATCTAAATAATGCTAATCTGAACTTTTTTAAAAAACGTTAATACAGAATGAAAGTTTTCTAATGTCTAATATTTTGAAATTTAATATTCTATATTTTTAATGTTTCACAGAAATTGATTAGAAGTACACTCACACCATCCTTCTATGGAGGCAATTTCTTTTTTTTTTTTTAATTATTTAAAGCTAACTATTTACACATGCTTTCGCTAGTATACTTTAAGGCAAGATAGAGAATCTTTGATCTCTTCGCTGTGGGGTTAAGCATAAACTGTAGGTGCATTGTAAGAATGGTGTATGGAAGTTCAGAAGAAAATTGACAAAACACAAAAGTTCTGTGATAATACAATCCTGGCTTTCTGAAAGGTATTCCATAACAGAAAGATAAGGAAGCTTAGCTTATATACACAAATACTCTGACCCTAAGCTCTACAAATACAAGTTAATGAACAGCTGTCATGAGGTGAGAGATTACTATGGGAGCCCAAACTTTTTTTCTGTAAGCTTGGTTTCCAATTAGAGAAAAATTGGTCATCTCCCCCATCCAGCCTGAAATCTCACAGATGAACAGGGCAGATCTTTTTGTTTTTGTTATTTCCAATTTGGACTGCTTCCAGCCCACCCAGACCTTCACCAGCAGTATTCATAAACACACCCTCTGTTAAGACTGCTTCTTAAATCTGTAACATTGTTGGCTATAGGCGCTTTGCTAAAGGTGAGAGGTTAACATGTAAACCCCTAAGAGCCACAGAACTACTGATTTGACTCTTAGCAGGACTGTGTCAGTCCTTTATCCTTCCAAGGCAGATAAAATGAGTTCCATGAACTTTATTGTGTGTGTATGATAGAGAGGCTTGGGACTTATCATGCAGATGAGACCTTGAAAAATTAGGTTCCACTTGCTCTACTCTGAAATCTATGTCACTTTGCAAAGCAGTATAGTTTGGCTCTACATCCTTGGCCAAAATTTCCCTTTTTGTTCTGATGCTGCTGTACAGGTTGCTGTATAATGGCTGGGCGCTGCAGGTGTTTGTTGCATTTCAGAGGTACATGCTGCATATAGTTCATAAAATGTTTTGGATCATTTTAGATTAAAGGGATCGTATTAGTGTAGAATATTCTTAATCTCCAAGAAAGAGAACAGAGCTTCAAAAACTGCTCACTATTTTTTATAGTGGCCAAGCAATGACAGATACCAAAGCAAACTGCTTCATTCCTGATGGGCAAGAGCAGTGTACTTCACAGATGATTCTGAACTTTCATTTGAAAATAGTTTGGTTCAGATATGGTTCTAGGGATTGGCAAAACCTGGCTGGGGAATCTTGGCTGAAGAAGGATTCTGAATCCTGTTCATCTAACCTACATATATGACAACATAGGTGGTACCAGGACTTTTCCCAGAGTACGAAATTCATCTTTCACCAACTGTGCAATTGCAAGAGATGGAGGAATTGGAAGGGTTTGGAGTCTTGCATACAAAAATCTTTTGCTATAGTCATCATATATTATCCATGCAAAGCACTACACCTAACAAAATACTTAGAAAAACAGGACATTCACCATGCTGTCTCAATTTATTTATGTTAATAAAAAAGGAAACGTAAACTGAAAGATATTAATCATATAGTGTGTGTACCTTTAAGAGTTAGCTGGGGGGAGTAACTCAGTATGTCAACCACCAATTCACATCTCTGACAACCCCCAAAAAACCTTAAAACACCAAGAAAATAGCTTCTCTTCAGCCTGACACAGAGACCCCTGAAGTCTTAACAGATCTCTTACTGATAGATATTCATGGTACTGGAATCTAAGTATGTTTTTTCAAGAAATTGGGTAGAAGGGTTAGAACAACAAGCTATTCACGTTTGAAGCAGAAGGGAGGTTTTGCCAACCCACTTCCATCAATACAGAGGACATGTCACTGACACTTCAGCTCCCTCAACTTTCAAACCAAATGCTTGAAAATAATTTATATTCTGTATTCATTAATCAATGTAATTTCCTTATCTCTGTCCAATCTTTCAACCTTCTGGCTCATTTTGAGTTTCCACCCCTTCCTATCCACCATGTTCCACGCGCAATGCAGTATGTGTTTTAGACACATGCATCTTGGCATATATTTGATGGACCACTAACATTCCAAGACTTTTCATTCAGAACTATGCAAAAATAAAAACTTAATACTGAAATTCACTGCCCTCAGAGTAAGGCATTAAATTGTGCTGCCTTAATAAAAAAATGTTAGCTAACCTTCTGTAACTGTTGTTCTTTTAAGATGAGTTGCTTATGTCCATTCCAACTAGGTATGCAGGTGCTCTGTGTTCACAGTCACCAGAAGGTTATTCCCCTAATGGAATCCATAAGACAGACTTTGGAGCCCGCTGGAGCTGCACTGTATATATAGCTCTTCTGACGACCCTTCCCATTCTTCCTGGCTGATTCCACTAGTGCAGAGAGTAGTGCCAGGAATATGGCAATCGTGGTTCATAGGTGACTTTCCCTTGGATGACACTGGATGTTTCTTTGCCATCAGTACACTCATGTGATGAAGGGAACAGCAGTGCTGTGTCCTCTATCAGTTCCCTGGCCACTTCAAATTTCTCTGACATTGAGGTGAGCAGCAGGTCCCCTCGTGGGTCTTCCTGGCCAGGGAGTCCAAATGCACTGAACTTGATGGACGTCCTTCCTGGGGCCAGAGTCAAAAGTCCTGGGGCCAAACATGTGGCGTCTGACTTGCCAGTGGGGACTTTCTTGAGCCTTTACACCTCTCTGTTATGGGCATCAATGAGCAACCCCATCCATCTTCCTTTGCTTCTTACATGTTACGGACGGAGGGGGGAGAAGAGTGGTGCCATGTCCATGAAATGTGCCATTATGCTGGTGATCTATGACAGTCAGAGGGTCTAAACACAGAGTGCTTCCCCAGCATCATCTCTCACAGACATCAATACACTCCATAAGGTTAATTTGGCTCAGCTCAGTGCTGTCTACAGCTGGAGTGCAGCCTCCATTATGATGAACTTCAGTCTCTGATTCCTCTTCCTTCTTTGTCCTAAGGTGGCTCTTACAGCAATCCCTTTGATGGGTCTCCCCAACATTCAGAAGACAACTGCTATGCGGACTGCTTCCGGGCACAGACTTTTTTCAAGACCCACGCAGTTTCAAGACAGGGAAGGAGGCATGCCGCAGTATCAGAAAAAAGGAGATAAGCCAGATAAGCAGAGTCCTACCTAACTATATTATCATTACAAATTAAAAAGGGAGCACTTTTAAAGACTAAGATATTTATCTTTTGCATGAACTTTCATGGGAGAAATCCCTCTTCATTATCTGACAAAGTGGGATTTTTCCCATGAAAACTCATGCAAAAACTAAATTTATTAGTGGCAGAGCTAGACTCACACCCCCACTTGCAAGAGTAAACAAGGCCAGGGTCTCTCTAGAATCTCCTAGGAGATACCACCTTTGGTACACATCCAAAAACAATATCAGCAACTAGGATGCATACACATTTCCCCTAAACTATCCAATTAACAGTCTAAAGTTTCTACCACATAAATCAAAAGGAATGAGAATTTGCAATATCTCTTGGACACAGGCAGATAATTCAATAAACGCTGTCTAGCAGTTTCTTATTCTTGCACATAACAATATAAATGAAATTCCCAGCAATTAGGTTCATATAGGTAAAACAGGGGAAAAAAACCCTTATTTTTGAACACAATGCATAAACTAGCTCAAAAAAATCTTGACTTCAGAGATGAATGAAATTATACTGGAAACCATCCCATATGATATGTACTGGGAAGAAAAATCTCTGCTCGCCTTCTCTAGCATTGGTTGCAGTAAAATCATCTCTAAATACAGACATACATTATTAATACCAGATGCAGCAATCTTCACTTAACATTATTAATTATAGCAGATAGCTTAGACCAGAGGCTAGTGAAATTCTTCCCCAAGCAAACTCAGAGCAGTTCACCCTGTCTGATAAATCAGCAGAGAAACCAAAGATTACATAGACATGGACCAGCAGAACTCTGCTACTGGAATTAGCAAGGACCCACTCTTATCTAATAAATCTAACCTCCTTTCATTAAATATGCTGGAGTTCACTAATGGGCTGCTAGCTGAAAGAGACCTCTAGGTCAAAAGTAAAGAACTCCAGTAGGGCAGCACTGGAAAGTTTGTAGGACCACTGGCCATGTTCATTTGTTACAACTCTTTCAGCTTCTGCAACTAATAAGGCAGAGATCCTTTAGACAACAGATTTGTTCACTACACAACCCCAATTGTTCAACATACCGGCACTGTCCTGTCCACTGAATGAACAAGGAGTCCTGAGGACAAGACAGACAATCATATAATTAAGGTTTCATGGGCAACTTTTATTCCCACATTTCATAACATAAGAGTGCTTTAACTTTACAACCTTTAATCCTTAAATTTTTTAATGGTTTACTTTATTGATGAGCACACCCTTATCTAACATCCAATGAAGGGTTTTGTTTGTGAATGATCTCTTTTTTTTAATGTAAAGAATAATGTTTTACATTTCACCTACTTATATAAGAAAGTATTTACATGTTTGTTTAATATGTTTAGGTTTCACAGTATATGGGGAACAATTAAGAGTTATGTTTTACTGCAACTTCTAAATGACTTTTGTATATAATTGAGTAACAAATACCAAAGAGAGACACCTATGATTACCCTCTTCCTAAAAATGGTAAATATTCAGAAAGTTATCACCCCTATTCATAAGAAACAGAAAAACAATATGTATGAAAAGAAAGTGTAAATTTACAACTTATCTGCATGTAACCCTTGCATGTAGCAGCATAACTTAACCAAGTACAAACCCAATGGAGCAAAGCAGGAGTTTATCCAAACCCAGTTTGCCCTCCCACAGAATTTCTTGAATTGTAGCCTCTGTCTTTCTGGAAGAAAATGATATTACTCCTTCTGAGCCCATAAGTGCCTTCACAGAACAGAGGACTCATCTATGTCATACAAAGCATTCAGTGGTGAAACATAAATCTTTCATGGCCTCAGAGAGAGAGAGAGATGTTGCAGGGAGATCTGGGATCATTTCACCACCAATTGCCTACCAGATCAGCAGAAAAAAAAGTGTTATGGACATGAAGTAATACAGATTTAATGATGCATTCAAAATATAAATGAAACTATCATCATGGATTAATGTATTTACCAACAAATATAAACTTGCATTGTTAAGCACGGCCTCTTTGTTCACAGATATCTTGCATTATATAGCACAATGGAAATGCTCAACAGTTTATTACAACAAATCCATAACAATGTAAATATTTTGTAAGAAGTGAAATAATAACACTTCCCTCTGTGCTGACATGACAGAAATGCTTTGCACACGCAACTTCCTGGTTTCTTCTCAGTTTTAGAACCAGAACTGCTCAAGACGTATTTTAGCAGCATCTTGCAAGATGCATTTTCCATAAAGGATCATGAAGTGTTACATTTTAGAGATGAAAAGTCTAATTATGTCAGGGCCTCAAGTCTGCTACCTTCTCATATGTCAAGTCCCTATTACACCTGGCAGGATGCTGAAAGGAGCTGGGGTTCTCATTTGCACTAGGCTTCATCATACCATGCTCTGTCAGTATAAAGGGACCTTAAAGTGAAAGCAAATGTAAATTACACTGCCAGAATGAGAATCAAGTCTAAAATCTCTCTTGATATATTACTTATACTTCACCTTGGTAGATTTGTTTTTGGGGTTTTTTTTAATAATTATAATGAATAATATTGATAGATTGTTCAAGCACTTACTATTTTTGCTGATTTAAATGTTCACAATTTCCAGAAATGATGGAGTCATACAGCTATTTACTGACAGCAGATGTTTAAAATTCAAAAGTTAAAAGCTTTATGAACTGTTAAAACTCAATCTGTTCAACACTATGTCAAAATTTACAAAGTAAATATCCTTCAGTCACACCTGCTTTTACTATTCCTTTACTACTCCATCTGCAACAAGCCTGATTCACACATCTAACACTGGATTTTGACTCTAAATTAAGTTCTAAAGCAGTATTTTTCTTACTTTACCTATCTGTAAATTTTGATCATTATAGATGGATATATTTTTTATCTGTGTGCATGTACGCTTGCTTTGAAATAGACATTTACCAATAAAAACAACTAATCCTGTCAAGCTTAATTATGATCAGCATATTAGACTACAAGAACTCTTACTATCTGAAGAAGATTATGATGAACACCTCAAATTGTGAGGGAAAGAGGATGACTCAACATATTTTTTTTTTTTAAGTTATCTTGTCCTTTCAAGTTCCTTGAAATTTAGGGTCTCTGGCACCAGCTGAAAATGACCCTCAAATATTCTGCTGTCATTATCACCTATCACAATAACAGGCTAAAGACCAAAACCAGCCTATCAGGAGGAGGATTAATTGGGTATTTGCCACTCATCCCCTCCCCCTTCTCAACTTGTAACATGCCCTGAATTTACCTGAACTCCAACCTCTCAAAACCAGGTAGCAACAAGTTCCACCAAGTTTCCTGAGAATGGGGTGAAGTCGTCAGTACAATGTGGTTAGCACTTCAGAACCTTCCACATTGACTTAGGCAACAGTAAAATGAATCCATGACCTCACTGTTTGTTCAGGCTTTTTTCCTTAAACGCCAAAGGCAATCAATTTTTCCCCTTGCCTTCTCCCATTTCTCCTCTTCATTTTAAATAAAGATGGTTTCAGGTTAACGACAAATAATTTCTGGTTGAAAATAGTAAATATGGATCAAAATGAAACTGTCTTATTTTACTGTTAATACCAGCAACATTTCAAACTAAGCCACAGAACACAATGAAATGTGCAGGAAAAAAAATAAAAACCATAAAACTAAAGCAAATGGATGTCAGACGAGGAAACATGTCTAGTTTATCTTGAAGTTAGCAAACTTATGCCAGCTTCCATTCAGTTCTCCCTGTTACAGCGTAAATAAACCATGAGAAACCGGAAACTTTGCATAAAATTAATAAACAACTCAGATTTACTTCCCACAAGCTGCGACCATAGTACTGCAAGCCACAATGATTATTTGATTGATGTTTCTCAGTGATCACAGCAGTTAGTTTTGCACACATGAAGTATGAAAATGGGAACAGAAGCAGATTTGAAAATTTGATCCCTGAGCTGAAACAGTCACAGTGAATTCAAAAAGCAACAAGAAAAAAAGAAAAACTAGTTAGATTGTTTTCATCATCTCTTTACTTTTGCTCTAGAAGATAAATTATGAAAAGCTTCTTTCGAAATATGACATGATGGACTTTTATGGAATATGAATGATTCTGCAAGTTTAATAATGAATTTTCATGTTGCATTTCTCCTACTTATGAATTTGAAGTCAACTAAAATGTGAGATGCATTTTTAAATGTGATATAGGGTCACCTAATCACAAATCTCCTGAATTGATTAAAACCCTGCAACAACTCAAAAAAAATATTTGATTTCCTGTTTTTGAAAAACAAAACAAACATTGTGATGGAGTTTAAGTAAATACACAAACTAACCTCCTCAGAAACAATTCAGCAAAAGCCTACAAAATAAATGCAAATTTCAGTATATTCTGCATTTCCATTGCCAGAAAATTTGCAAGCCCAATATATGAAGTCATTTTTCATGATAAATTTATCCCTGATATTACAAGTTGCTTTTCTCCCCTACTTAATGTTTTCAGATGTAACAAGAAAAACTTTACTGAAGTACTGCAGACTCATGAGGAAATTGAAATGGCAAGTGAACCACTAAAGACTACAATAGGAAACATCCTATCTGCCCATTAGGGACAACAAGAATTTCAGCCCCAGCAGACTAGATGTAATTACATCTTCCTTTCACAGTCTGCTGTCTTCAAATTAAAAATCCTAGGAGGCTGACTGACCAACAAGTACAGTCTCAGGCTAACTTAAAGGAAAACTGACTTCCTACCTCTGTCTTTTTCTAAGTATTTAAAAGATTATTTGCTTCATACCTGATTTACTTCACTGGCTGCCCAGAGGCAAAAGTAGCAATTAGGGGAATCCCAAGCTGCACGTTAAGAAGAGCGCATACTCATAATTGTTTATGACTCCAAAAAGTGGGACAACCATGTTTTGTCAAATTGAATTTAAATAATAAATAATAATTAAATAATTTTTCCAAGGTTACAAATAACAGCACTGTAATCTATAGTCACCAAAAGACATTATTTTGTAGCCATCCATATATTTTTCCAATAAACAGATATTCAAGAACAAAATACTTCTCTAGATTTCTTTTCACAATTCATAATTACCAGTTGGCAAGCTTTGTGGATTTTAAAGCATTATAAAGGCAAAGTCAAAACTTGGGACATGGATACACTAGACTCTAAAGCAGTGGTTCTCAACCTTTTGCAAGTCATTACCTGGTTGGTTGCATGTCATGACTCTACAGGACACACCAGCCCACCTCCCCCAGGCTGAATCCTGTCATCTCTCTGTGACACACCTGCCACTGTGGTTGAGAACTGCTGCTCTAGAGAGTTTTCAATGGCACTAGGGTAGCTGCATCACTGTAAGCTCCCTAAGGTAGCTGGTGTAAGCTGATGGGAGACAGCTTTCCTGTAGACTTAACTACTTCAGCCCCCGTGAGCAGCAGAATTTCTCTCGATGGGGGAAACTCTCCTGGCAACACAGTGTTGTTCACACTGGGTCTTATAGTAGTACAAGTTATTTCACTAAGGGGGGGGGGTGAGGAATTCACGTCACTGAGACACAGGAATTATTGCAACATCAATTGCATTTGTAGACATAGCTTAAGTCTTATGACATTCTGGCCTGCCAATGTGTTTTCATCTGGATATATCAGTACTGATCAGAAAACTAGATACAGTGACCTGGAAGTTGAGAGAATTTAAAAAGAAATGTTCGCTTGGGTACTTGGTCATTCCAGTAGTACAATGCACATGTGTTGAAGGATCACAGGTTCGTGGCAGGACTTTTCTTCCAAAGTCAGCATATCATATTCCTTATACAGGGCAACCAGAGTACACATGCTCTACAATAGATGGTTCCTGCCAGACAAACAGGTTCCACATAGGCCTTTCAGGGTAGGGCACCTGTTATTATCTGGCACAGCCCTCTTATTGTACAGCCAAGGTGAACACTGTGTACTGACTAGCCTATCAGTAACATGCACAAAGTATATTACACAAAAGGATCCAGTTAACTGGATAGCTTTAGAATGTTTTCTTAGTTAGTAATTTTTTTCCTCTGATAAGCTTATATTGTTTTAATTTTAATTCATGAAGATTCTATTTTCTCTTACCATTACGGGTAGTAGGACATCGCAATGACAGTGTGCCCCTGCCTTATCGGCCCCATTAGCTCTAGGAAGACAAAATTTGATGTGACCCTTCTCACTCCCACAACTCTTCCTGCACTTCCAGTTTCTTATTTGTTCTCCTCCTCTAATCCCCCCATTTTCCAAATCCCATCCCATTTCCTGATCTTTGAGGGTGCGCGCATGCACACACACACAGCCTCCTCAACAATTCTTGGGGCAGTTCTACACCACTGTTCAAGTTGGTCTAACTTACACCGCTCAAGGGTGTGAAAAAGATACTCCTGAAAGTAACATAAATAGTGACCTAAGCACTGTTCATACCATACAGTTTACTAAACCACACTTAAATACATAATTCACTGCTCTGTCTTTAGACCAATGCATTCTGACTATTTTAGAATGTCAGTTACATGAAACACCTGATGCTCTACTCCATTAAGTCCACTTCGCATCAGTTTTAAGACCAATGATGTCAATGGAGTTACAATGCCATAAAACTAGGAGTAATTCAATAATAAGATCCTGTGACTACAGTTCTTATTATCTCAATTAAAACACTTGACTAGACTCTGCTCCATTACACCGAAAAGCAGGATTATGCCACACCATGGAATAATACGGTAGAGAATTTTCCACAAAATATGTTACTGTTGGATTCTTATAATATCAGCTGGAATTTTAAGATAAACATGAATAAATATTTTGTATACCTAACATTTCTTACTCATTGATTCTCCTCTGCTACTCTAAATTATAAATTATCTTGTATGTCTTTCTGAGCTGGCATCTGACACTTAGATGTTCAGCAGTTAATTGTTGGCACTGTTTTTGCTGTAGATGATAGATCTGGATTGTACAACAACTGAAGAAAGTCCTGTGTTTTCCTTACCTGCCTGAAAAATCTTCTCTCTTCAGTCCCTTTTCCCTGCGAACTTCCAGAGCCCTTTAACTGTCAGTCAGCCAGATAAATGATTTGTTCAATTTGCAGCCAACATTACTCTTTCTCTGGAAGTCAAATAATTTGTTCAGTCTAGTAAGTTTCCAGCCAGGATCTGTAGTACATTGCATCTATTATGTCTAATTCATTCTCCACTTTACCAGCAAACCACAGGAACATAAAGTTACCACTGAAATAGTAAATAACTAAACAAATAAGATGCTTCGTTGTAGAAATAAAACTTGTACTTAAAAGTTTAGGTTGCTGAAACCCTTCTGTGAATCAAACCATTTCAAGCACTAAGGGAATGAAGTACAGACTGTGCCTTGACAATACTTAGTGCAATTAGAATTCAGGTACTCAGAAGTGTTCATAATAATGGTATATTTCTGCTGGGAATCTAGCTGGAAGCAAACAAGGGGCAGTAAAATATTAATGGAAGATGCCTTTTTAATACTAAGTCATGAAAGAAGCTGAAATGAATCAGCATTTTACTTGAATTTAACTAAATATGAGGAAATATTTAGGGAAGTAAAAGTAGAACCACCCTTGAGAAAGTTGAGCGGGGGGGGGGAGAATATCAAGTACAAAATTTGATGCTGAGGAAGTAAATAGAACAATTTATATTTTGCTTTAAATGAGCTTCTTTTGATTGGATGAGAGAAAATAATTAAATGGGCCACTTTTTAGTAGGCAAGATAGAGTGGCAGGATTGGTTTTTCGATCTCAATATTGTTTAACTCGTGGTTTATATTATTTAATTATTTGTATTGTCACAGCACCTAGAACCCCAGACTATGAACCAGGACCCCATTGCACTAGATGCTATAGAAACACAACAAAACAACAGTATCACCCCAAAGAACTTGCAATCTAATTATAAAAGAAGAAACAAAGGGTAGATATGGCCAGACAGATGAAGGAGCACAAGGAAACAGTATTGGTCTGTATAGTAACTTTCTCAGCACAGCAGGGCATTGCCTTTGTCAAGTTTTTCCTTGGTATTATGAAAAAGGAGAGTTTTAAGAAGGGCTTTGAAGGAAGACAATGAACTAGCTTTGTTGATGTTCTTGGAAAGCTCCTTTAAAGCATATTGGACAGCATGGAAGAAAGTACAAAAACGCTTTTTTGAAATATTTAAAAATTGGCAATGAAGTCTGGTTTTACAGGCTGACTGGAGACAAGATAGTCTCCTGAAAGTGGCTGATAGGTTGGGGGGGGGGGGATACGCAATGAATGCCCTGAAAGTGAAAACAAGCTTATGTGCTAGAGAAAACAGAAAAAGCCAAAAAGAAGTGTGATATAGTCAAAGTGATAGAATAAGAAAAAGATCTTTGCAGAACATTCTCAATAGATGTTAGCAGGGCAAGATTGTATTTAAGAAGGCCCAAGGCAAGCAGGAGAGGATGTTGCACTATTTGAGATGACAACATGGATGAAAGGCTTAGCTGTGTGGATGAATAAGCAAGGCACTGTATTCAGCTGCTATGCAGAAAGAATCAGCATGATTAGACACACCGTGGATGTGAGGCTGTAGAAAGACATCAGAGTTAAAGAGGACATTGAGGTTGAAGGTCTGAGTGACAATCAGGATGGTGGTGGTGTCCACAGTGATCATGAAAAGTCATAGTGAGGAGGGCTTGGGAGGAAGATTAAAAGCACTGTTTTTGCCATTTTCAGCTTCAGCTGATGGCCAGACATTCGTAAGGAGATGTCAGAAAGACAGGCCAAGATTTTACTTGTTAGAGAAGAGGACTGGTTTGTAGCAGAGCGGTACATCTGTGAGGAGTCAGCATAGAAATGGTGCTTGAATTTGTGTTCGCTGCTGAGATTATCTAGTGATAGGATGAGTAGAGGAAGAAAACAAGGGGCTCAAGGGCAGTGCACTATGGAACTTCCACAGAAAGTTGGAGGGCAAATTAGAAGAAGCCCCTAAAAGGCACACTGGAAGAGTGATTGGAGAGGTAAAAGGAGAATGAGAAGTCATCACAGAGACCAAGGATGGACAAGATTTCAAGAAGAAGAGCATGGCCACAATGTACTACATTATTGTGTATTATTATATCCACTTCTTATGAATTCTTCACTTGCTGCTAAACAAACATCACCAGTTCATGACAGCATCCAGCCTAAATCAAGGTTGAAGTGATCTGCCTCCACCAACAGAGACTTCACTTTCAATATAAATGGGTTATACTGATTATGTAAGATTGCTTAAAAATAAAACGCACAGAGCACAGTATGAGCTGGAAATTTATTCTGCTGAAATATTGAAGTACATCTACACCACTTTCACTTTTATGCAAACTGCATAAATGAGGATGTGCCTGTTTCAACAGTGACAGTTAAAGCCTTATGTATAATAACTTTTTTCAGTACTTAAGCAGTTTAAAAAAATATATGATGTGTAGCAGGAGCAGCTTCTTATTTTCTTCATATCAGTTCTTATCATTTTCCCTTGCACATACAAGTGGAAAAAACCAAGGTGGGAGGAAGCAAAGATTAAGTCACTTGATATCTTTTGAGCAATTAAGAACTACACAAATTACGCAGATGTGGCATTTCTTATTGCTCCACTTCTCTTTAGCACAAGAATATTTTTTTCCACACTCTTCAGTGAATCAACTAATAGGCCATGTTCCGTCTACAGAAAAACCCACAGACAAGGGAAAACAATCCATCTGTCTTACGTTCTTATACAGCCACTACAGTAGCACCTGAGCACCTCATAATCGTTAATCTGTTTATCCTCAAAACACACCTGTTGGGTAGAACTGCTCTATCATGCACATTTTACAAAGGGGGAGCTGAGACTCAGAAACAAAGTGTCTTGCTCGAGGTCACAAATCTGTGGTGGAACAGGAACCTGAACTCAGGACTAAGTCCTGGGTTAGTACATGAAATACTAGACTACGCTTCCTCGCACAGGGGCATGGCTATGAAAGCCCAAAAACTATGATTCCTAGGGGAGTCGGTTCCTAAATCCTATCTCCTAAGATTCCTCTGTAATGCACCAAACCACCTTACTTTCTGGAAGCCTGGCTCAGTTAGGAGCTATTCTGCTGCTCTCTTGAAAACATGTATTAGGGTAGTTATGCTTTATATTCCAAAGCATTTGAGAACCCATGCAGAAGTCCACCAGGGTGATGGGGGAGCAGTGATTTCCCTTATACCCTCCCTTGAATTTCCCAATGCCCCCCCCCATTGTCAGCTAATAACAGTGTTATATCAATTTAGTGAGTGCCCCACCCCCCCATACCTCCTCCTATACCCCTCCCCAATTTCAAGTCCTGGGGAAGCTGTTGCAGGGGAGAATGGTATGAATAGCAGGAGTCCTTCAGTCTCTAACCTTACACATCATATGCCATCTCCCTAAACCTGTGATGCCCCAGACAAATAAGGATCACTGGAAGGGGCTTTTTGAGGGTTCACCACAGTCTGGCTATCATTTCCCCTGAATGAGCTCTGGTACCTTTGAACTCATCTTCCAATTCTGAAGCAGAGGAAGCCCTTGCCCCTGTTGAACTGACACTTAGAAATAATTGTCGCCACACTACTGTGCTGCAAACTTCCTGTGTAACCTCTGGTAAGTCACGTAGCCTCTATGGACCTCAGTTCCCCATCTGAAAAATGGGAACACCACGCAGGGATGTTGTATGACTAAATACATTAAAAATCATGAGGTGCTCAGACATTACCATGAGTGTGAGGGGGAGTCAGCTAATCACCATAGATAGAGATGGACAGACTATGTTACCTCTATCAAACTATTTGTGCTTTGTTGTTTATGGTCACATCATGCCAGCATTCTCCACCTACCACCTGTCAACTGCAGTGGGATTTCTATGCATGGAATAGCGGTAGTAGTAGGCTTATGGGACCAGATTTTCAACAGATAAAGGTCAAACTTCCAGGTGTTCAGCTGAACACATGGGGGGCCAGACTGCATAAAGGCTCAGCTCGCAATGTACTGAACTTTTCTGAAAGTCTGGTCACTTATTTTGCTGCTTAAATGGGAGCTAAGCCTTCTGGAAATTCTGACCCAAATTTTGGGCACAGAGTTCTTTTGCCAATCTGGCCCTTAGTATCCAGCTCATTCATAAAACAGGTACAAAGATGAAAAGAAGGAGCAGCTCCATAGCATTCTTTTTTGCAACAGAAATAAACTTGCATCTTTGCATTTGTTCCCAGAGCTTGAAAGAGCTTCAAGAAATAAATATGAATTTTGGATAATACGCAGACTAGCACACAAAAATTACTATTTTGTTTATAGCATTTCCATGTCCAGTGTTTTGACAGCACCTAGCTTTTAAAATGAAATCAACACAAAAAACACCCAAAAAACTAAAATTTGCATCTTTTACCATTTCCTCATGAAAAATATGGAGAGGGGTTTTTTAAATAAATAAATAAATAAATACAAAGATCTTCCTCTTCTCCTTACTAAAAAATTAGATCTTCAGTTTACCTGAATAGTGAGGTCACATGACATGAGTCAACAGTCCAAGCTGCAGTTCTCCCTCCCTCCTATGCAGAGCAGATGGATTACATTTTGTAGACCATCAGAAGCAGGAAAGAAGAGATGCCACTTATGTGACCAAATAGTTCGCCTCTGCCAATAATTCAAAAATGAGCAAGACAGTAAGCATCAAAAGTGCAACAGTAAAGGGACAAACCAAACTGGGTCATACTGCTTTACAGTTTAGCTTTAAGTCAGAGTTGCGTGCTTTGTGAGCATTAATAGCGGAAGCCTCTTTCCATTTGGAGCCCTCATGGCTTTGTGCGTAAAGCACTGATTCCATACCCAAATAGTAACTATGCCGACCTACATTCCTGTGTTGTGTAGATGAACTCCAACAGGGCAAAAAACGCAGACAGATTAGGAAAAATCTTCCTCTAGTTTCAAGAGTTGTGGGCCTTGACCATACTGTATACTGAATTTTCAGAGGCAAAGTGGGGTACATGTTGCATACCCTAATAGCAGAATACCTTTACTGTTCACAGCTCGCTCTTTGTAGCATTAGAATCAGAGCTTTGGAAACAAAGCCAAACAACTAGACAGAATTGTGCACTGAGCTTGTCGGCAAGGTCTGATTCTTTCCCTGAAGACACCATGCTCTCTTCCTTCAAAATTCTTCTAAGAAACACATTTCTTCCACAAAGCCCACAAGAAATGACTACATAGCTACTCATAATTTAAATAATGAGATGCAGACACAGTTAATCTACATCTCTGCATTTCCTTCTGTCCTGTCTCTTGTTACTCTAGTACGTAGACTGCTAACGTTGTGTGACATGGACTGTATTTTATTTGGAATAGTAAACGGCACCAAGAACAGCATCAGTGTTAACAAAATAACATTTTTAAGTATTTATATTTAAAACCTTAAGATGGAAATGCAGTTCTTTATCGGACACGAGGTTCTTTTACTTGTGAGCCATTACAGGCAGTAAAGAGAAATGGATAGTTTGATGTTCTTTTTTAAGCTTGATGCCTGAATCATAGAACAACACCTCAATACATTTACACTGCATGAATGGCTTTAAAGCAAATTCTCTAAGCACTCCTCTCATTAGAAGACAGCATGTGGGATCTGGCAACGTTCAGTGCTTCGGCTGGTAACAACTTTCTGTGTAGCTCCTCTGTCAGAGTCTACCCATGATTAAGAGAGGTAAAAGCATGGTCAGATTGCCAACTTCATTTGGACCAAAGGTTGCCTTTGTAGCCTTCCCCCTTCCACTTGGACACACCCTTTTTCCACCTTCAGTAGCACAGAAACTATCAAATAGCAAGATTCCAGTGAATTAAAATACAACTGGCTTCAAGTAAATGATTTAATTATTGTTGCATATGATAAAAGTAGCAAATCTAGAGATACTAAAAACCTAAAGCACTGCTAGGCTTTCAGGAAATAGATTTATTTATTCCATTCATTAAACTTGGCATCATCCATTCATGATGAATTAGAAAACAAACAAAGAAAAAAATCCAAAACAAAAACACAAAACACAAACAAACAAACAAACAAAATCCACACCACACCTGTCACAAAAAACAGCAATTTTTACTAATACAGTCACTTCAAAGTCCACAGAAACTGGGAATGGATCACAGGCTAATAGATAACTTTTGTGTTATCATAAATCTGCACATATAATACTTGTATGCTACTGAGTGAAACACAATACGTTTTTCTGACATGATAGCACCAGTCCCGCAACTCCTATTTTTTGGCTGACAATTTTTTTAAATAAGCAAATCATGACAGATAAGAGAGAACTCAATTCTTCCATCAAATGCCTGATGTCTCCATTTTCTGTATGATTTTAGCTGATACTAAAGCAGGGAGGGGAAGACAATTTACACCTAATTAAAAAAAAAAAATAAAGCTTTACTACTCCAGCACAAAGTAGAGTACTTACATTAATCTACACTGTTAAGTGATCTGCGCAATTAGCATCTAGGGCTTTTATATATGTGAAGCTTCCCACCATTTATGTGCCAAGTTTGCAGCACAATTAACTTAAAAACGTGTACTGGTGTGTTGAACTTCAAATTAAGTGTAAGAATGGAAATTTGTGCATATTTATGGCAGAGTATATGATTAACACTCTCAGTCATATGCTAGGTAGGTGCATGTAGCAGTGAATGAATGCTATTATGAACCCTGATTCAAGGTTATTGTCATGTAGAGAGTAAGAATACACAAATGTAAACCATACATTAAGTAGATAATATAGGTGAATATATCAGTGTCCTTATCCAGATAATTTCCAATGCATGTTTGATAACACTACCACTAACGCTCATACAATAAATACATTTGTTAGTCTTTAAGTGCCACAGGACTCCTTGTTTAGTTTTATACTAAATCTTTATATTTCTTTTTATTTATCTTTATACGTCATGTATTAATACAAACCTAAAGAGGGGAATTTTCAACCTTAGAAAGGTCACTGCTCGCACAGATTGCATTTTATGCTACATGTTCAAACCCAGGATTGATCCAGGAAATCTAGTTCTGGCTAAAACTTGATATGTGAAGGAGAGAAATATATCCTGGTGTGCTAACAGGTCATCTCTGTACTACTTTAAAATCCTATTTCTATTTTTTTTCATGTATTCCAAGTGTTCTGAACTTCTTTTATTGATGTGGCGTGATTATAGTAAAGGGATTTGGATTTTAATAAAGCAAAAGGCATAAATAGCATGAAGAAAAAAATAAAATGTTTTTCTCTCCTCACTGATTTTTTCTATTTATATCTATATTATATTTATGTACTAAAGATATTCATATCATACTTTATATACTATAGGTGTTTTGTTACAAAGATTTCCTATAGTTTTCATTATTTTAAAAATAATGTTAGTGGGTGGCGAGCACTCCATCATGTCTTTTTCTTTTTCTTTCCTTATTTTTTACCCAACTCATTCTGCACTATTATGAGCGTCTTTGTTTACTTACACAAATATCTGCTTTTCCCCATTACTACCCACCACAATGTTTTTAAATCAAAAGAATTATCAATAAAAATTAATTTCTTGCCAATAACGTTACATATAATGTATTTTTATTGTATGTGATGCAATGGATTTCAGCACTCATTCAGGAAAAAAATAACGTAGAAGTAAAGAAGCTAGCGGTGATACTTGAATAATTAATATCCAGAGGGGTAGCCATGGTAGTCTAGTTAGTAAAACAAACAAGGAGTCCAGTGGTACCTAAAGACTAACAAGTTTATTTATCACATGAGCTCTTGTGGGAGAAAATCCCATGTCACAGATTTTCTTCCACGAAAGCTCACACAATAAATAAAATTGTTAGTCTTTAAGTGCCACAAGACTTCTTGTTCGTTTCAACAAAGGAAACAGTCAAATGGAATTTTTGAGATGTATGATCATCTTTTTTCAGAAGTTTACGATATTAAACTTATACAATTACTTTACTACAAAAGCATAGTTGAGACTCAGCATGAATTACTCAACTCACTCAATTTTCACATGAAACATTCTAATTAATGCTAAGTCTTCAGCAGGCCTTTACATGTACGTTTACAATTTCACTTGCTGAGGCTCAAACTTAATTATATTAATTAGCTTGATTATAGAATCAAGATGTTGTCATTTATAATATCTTCATATTGGCTATATCCCTAGATGGTATCTATCAGCACTGCTCCATGGATCCATTTCTATGTATTATTAAAGCTGCACAGTGATCAGAATCAACTGTATTACACTAAACATTTGGCTTGGATTAAGAAAAATCATGAAAGGATAAGAGTGAGTAATTTGTTGAAATATGTTGCAGAGTTAAAACAGCATTGGGTACAGAATACAGGTCTGGAAGGAAGGAACTTGAGAGTGGTGTTTCCAGCTCTGTAACCGACTATGCATGATTTTGGATAAATCTTTGTGGATTTGAGGAAAGTTCCTCTTTCATAAAATGGAGATATTATTTAATGGCCCTCTTCACAGACTTGCTGTAGGAAATATGGGGATTAATTGTTTGTAAAACACTAACTATTAAATAAATAAAATTGTGTCATTCATCTTTTGTTTATGCATGATCTAATTATTTATCATTTATGTAACTTGAGGAAAGTAGTTCTTTCAGTTCAGTTGACAGTGGTAATAATAAAGAGCCATTAGAGGATTTCATATATTCAATAAATGAAAAAAGAAACAAACTAATGAAAAACTAAGAAATTTTGAATTTGATGAAACCACATGGAAACATGTAAAACCTCAAATGGGGATCAGTAAGCCTTGGCACAGGTGCCAAAAACGGCACATGCACCCATTCTGAGCAACACACAGGGCTCCCAGCTCGGTGACTACACTCAGCGTGACTGCTTGCATGCTGCAGCTGCTCCTTTGCTGCAGCTGCTCCCCCCCCCCGGAGCCTGGGGCTGCCACACACACACACACACCAGCTTTTCTCCCTTGCTAGCCCCTCCATCCTCAGCAGGGCCTGGGACCACAACTGCAGCCACACACACAGCGACTCTTTCTCCCGCTGGCCCCTCCCCCAGCACCTGCCATGGGTTTGGGGGCAGGCCTGACATGGGTTGCCGACCCCTGCCTTACAACTAAAATCAAAAAGTATGCAGTGGGGATTTGGCCATGAAGTTTATTTAAAAAGCAGAATGTTGCAATACAAAAGAAATCACGAAGCAGGAACACCACATACCTAGTGGAAACATAAAGCAAGAAGAGGCAATACAATGAGTCTGAATTTGGAGGCATGAAACTGCAAACTGCATTAGATTATCATGGAATGCAAATTCAATGCATTTAAGAAGAAAAACTTGAAGGTAAAGCAAAGGGAAAATTAAAGGAAATTTGAAAAATCCCACACATTGACTGACCTTTCAAGATCGATTTGAATAATACTTTGTTCATGCTTGTAGAACTGGGACTGAATGAAAACCACAAATTAATAATACCCAAAATGCTGAGCAGGCTTGGAGACAGAGTCATATTTTATAGTGGCACTTAAAATACTTAGGTATTCACACCCTACACATTATTATAACAATCTTTGTGCAAAATATGCTGGGTCAGATCTCACTGAAAAACTAATACTACACTGATAATTAATATGCTTGTATAACATACAAAGTGATTATTAAGAGTTATGAAAATAAACCTAAATTATGATTGCAGTGGGTCTTCCAAACAAGCCTGGGGAAGGAGTAAACTGGTTTTCCAAACACAAAGTACAAGATAACACCTCCAACCAGGTGTACTCAAAAAGTTGCCAGGCAATTGCCTGTCAAGAGGTCATTCTTTGGCAACAAAGGTGGGGCAGGAAAAGATCAATCTGCATTTTAGCAAACAACAACATGAATCCTTTCAAAATGAGACTCCATGTCTCCTTTACAGTTGGAATGAATTTTATCTAGGTATAACCCTCAGGAAAATCCATTTCAAAGAGTGACTGGTATAAAAGTGACGGGCAAAACACCCAAGGTCCTCACTATCACCAGGCCTACTGCTTGGAACATGTGGTAAGGACTGAACCAAGTCTAACTTGTTAAATTCAAGCTACTAGAAAGCATTTATCTTTATTTCTCTTGTAACCATTTCTGACTTTAATACCTTATATTTGTATTCACTTAATATCTCTCATTGTAGTTAAATAGACTTGTTTTATTTTTAATCTAAACTAATGCAGTCTTTTATTTTAAACTGAACCATTTGGTAAAGCCAGGGAAACTGTTGAACATTGACCCTTTACAATGGCAACAGAGCTCTAATATCTGATCTGTCCCAGAAAGGGCTAGACAGAGAACACCAGACATTTTCAGGAAAATTCAAGACTGGGAGTGCTTTGGGGTCACTCTGCAAGTCATAATCCAGGCTGGTGGAGGAAGAGTGATGGGAATGACACTTGACAGGCTGCTGGGGCCAAAGCAGCTGGAGCAGGGCAATAGCTATACTCAAACAATCATGATGGACTTACATTCTGTTTGATTATTTGTGAGCAGCCAAAGTTGGGAGCTCCAACAACAAAGCCCTATGAGACGCCCAAGGCTGTGGGATACATAGTGATGACCCCAGTGGTCTGGATTGCACCATGGAATATGACAATAGCTCAATCCCAATTTGTGAATATGCATATTCAGCATCTCTTGTCTGTTGAAGTTAGGAAATTCATATAACAACTGCTTTAAATAAATGTGGATAAACTCCTCTACTCTTTGTATATAGGACTTGCTTCATAGCGGTAAGAGCATAATTGCCCTACTGGTTTTCACAGAGCTGACACTATATTGAATTCAGCCCATTTTACAGTACAAGTTTAGTATATATGAATTAAGGGGAAAGCAGGAAATGAGTACCAGCCTTCCACTCACTTACACAGCAAAAAAAAAAAAAAAAGTACAAGTTGCAATGCATCCTTTGCAGATAAAGACTTGTCAACAACCTATGGAAAGTTCATGCTTCCACAGGAATTTACAGTGCTCCTGAGATATTTACAGTTAACTCTGAGAAATTTGTAACATACTCGATTTTGCACAAACATATAATTATCCATCACCACAGGTGTTCTCAATATAAATCCTCCCTGTAAAAGTGTTAAGAGAACCATGCTAAAGCCTGAAATTCTACAGAAAAAGGGTAAATCCAAGGTAGAAACTAAGCTGTTAATTTTTCATAGCAGGCTCTAACTTCATTCTCTCTCAGTGCAAACAGTGGCAGAGCAACAGAGGACTGAAGAGATCATATATCCCAAACTTCCAAGTGGGCAGCCCAATTATCTTACCTCCTTTCCCTCTGGAAATATATTATTGGGGTTTAGGTTTCCACTTTTTGTTCATCCATTTACATTTAATCCATGACACAAAGGTGCTCATCCAAGTCAAATGCTTTCTGGCTCCACTACTAATCATCATTTGTTTTTAAAAGCAAATTTATTAGCAACTATATTTGGGCCTAATTTTCTCCAAGCCAGTAGCTTTAATTTAATAATTTTGAACTAGCTATTTCAAGAAGGTTTTTTCATTTTTTTTGCTTCAGTTGAACTAGTTCTTCATCAAGGTTAAATAGAACAGAAGGCTGCATCTACAACAGAGCTGATATATTTTTTCCCATTATATCAAAAGATTTTTTAAATTTTTGCTAAAAGAACAGTCAAGCCTTTTTAAAAATTCCAGAGATTTTATCATAAACTTTATCAAATATATGATTGAAATGGTTATTGAATATTTTTCTATAGTGAAAAATGGGTCTTCAGTAAATGTGAACTTCCATAACTTTCTAGACCAATGGTTCCTGACCAGTGCGCCGTGGCACACTGGTGTGCCATGGCAATACCCAAAGTGTGCCGCGAGCATCCCCAAATGCTGGGATTAAAGTTCCCTCCCTGCTCAGCCCAGCCACGTGGGCTGTGCAGGGCTGGGAAAAGGGAGGGGTTAAAATAAGGGGGAAGGCACCAGAGCAAAGCTCTGGGAGCCTCCTATTTTTAGGCAGGGAGTATTCTGGGCCCCCTAAAATAGAGGAAGGCACCAGAATACAGAGTTTCAGGGGCCCCCTAAAAATAGCAGGAACAGCCCGAACACAGAGTTCCAGTGGCTTTACCTTAAGCCCACCCAGCAGAGAGCTGTGGGAGGCCAGGGGTGTGTAAATCTCCCCTCTATGGGGGAGGAGGGCTGTTACAGATTGTGTGGGGCAGGTGTGTGCGTGTAGCAGAGGTGGGTGGGAGTGGATGTGTAGCAGAGAGTGTGTAGCTGGGGTTATGGAGTGTGTGTAGCTGGGGGTTGGGGTGGCTATGCAGGGAAGGGTGTAGTTGGGGGCTGGAGGCCTAGTCCTGGCCTCTGCAGTGATGGGAGTGTCCATCACAGGCAGCAGGGGGCTGGGGGAGGGAAGGATGGGACCCACTGGGGTGTGAAGGAAGGAGTAGCAGTGGGGTGAGGATTTGTCCTGGGTGGCAGGGAGCCACTGAGGAGAAGGGGGTGCTGCACCATGCTCCCCTGCCCTACCTTCCCACTCCCCAGGTTCCCTCCTGCCCCTCACAAATTCACCTTTGTTCCTCCTTCCCCTCTCCTCTCTTGCCACCCTTGTGCTGTTCCCCACATGGCTGCCCTTGTCCTCTTTTCCACCCCTGCCCCGCTCCGCTCCCCACACTCACTCCTGCCATTACACATGACTCCTGACCTCCCCTGTTTTGCCATCCCTGCTCTGCTACCCCTACTATCCCACATAGCAGCATTTCCAAAACAGTGCCAGGGTTCATGAATATTCAGAAGTAATTTAATTTGAATATTCATGAGCTTTTTAATGGTGGTGTACCTCAAAAAATTTGAAGGTATCAAGGTGTGCCACGGCAGAGACAAGGTTGGGAACCACTGTTCTAGACAACGGAAGAAAATAAACTAATGAAAATTTTTAAGACAAAATATGATTTAATTTTAAATCCTTCTAATGAAAATGAATGCTAAAATTTCTCAGGGAACTAGTTTTTCATTTTACAGTCATCTCTAGCCTAACATATTCTGCAGTCACCAACAAATACATTTTTAAATAAGGTGGGTTTTTTCCCCTTGCTAGTAATTATCATAGTTCCTATTCTATATCCTTGGCAAAACACAATAGGCAAACACAGCCTTCATTATACTTGTACAGAAAACAGAATAAGATAGACTGATATAAAAGCACTTTTATAGAAATATAATTGTTAAATAGGCTGCTTGCACTGGTATAACTATTTCAGTAACAAAGTCATACTCCTAAACAAAAAGATCATACCAGTAAAAGACCTGTGGACAGACCAGGACTAATGCACAGGTGAAAAGTTCTCAATATGGAACAGAAGCTTCACCAGCCAATCTTTTCCTCCATTAAATCTGCTTAATCAGCAACATTTTAAAAAATTTCTAAATTCTTACAGTTACATCTGCTGATGCTGAGCTGTTCATTGTTTTTCAGCACTGGTGCACTGAAAGGAGTTTATTTTGAATCTCACACATAGCCAAAGAAAAGGCACTCACAAGAGCCTTGAATTGGTCTGTGAATTTCAGCATATGCTGGGCACTGCATTCATATCATAAATCAGAAACCATAAGGCACACACACAGTAATAATCTAACCAAGATGTTGAAACAGATATGATCCCTCATACATTAAGGGTAACTGAATAAACCATTGCTCAAGAAGAAACTTCTCCCAAATATTTCCTTTATTTATCCCCTCTCATTTCGATTTAACTTAGGGCCTTTAGCCATTACTCCTTTTGAAGAAAGATGCCTGTCCTCATAGTGCATGTATGATCGACGTAAGCTCAAAATTCAATGTTAAATACACATTCAGAAATTAAGGGCCTCCCTGATACTTACTCATTCTCTCTATGGGGTTGAGAGATCTGCCACTCTCTTCCCACCCTTTTCTTATCATTAACGTGTTTAATTCTCTTTCTCATTTCCCTCCCTACCCTATTCAACATCCTCTCTCACTTGTATTCTCTTTCCATATTCTACCGGCTGCCTTCTTACATTCACCTGCTCCCACTTTTCTCGTCTTCTATGGCTTTCTGCACCAATGCTTCTCAACCTTTAGTGGACGAGGAATACCTAAGGTATTAATTACTTTATGCAAAACAACTGACAAAAACATTCTTGAAAAACTGGGGTAACAGTGGCAGGAGATTTAAAATGTCCCAGTTGTAGCAAAGCTTCCAGGTGTTTATCAATGTCCATCACCACATGCCTGAAGCTTTGCTGCAGATGAGGCATTAAATTGCTCCTTCCCCATCCCCACTCAGCTCCTCCCAACGGGGAGAGGCCAAGGTGGGTCACTGAACACTTACACAATGTGCAAGGAGCACCAGCGTTCCACACAGCACTGGTTGAGAAGCACTGGTCTACACCACACAAATATCCTCTGACACCTTCTACTACACGGAAGTTCCTCAGTACCTGCCTGAGCCTCTTCAGTCTTCCACCTTCTTCAAACATCACCCTGCAGCCTTCTTGGTCTCCTTCCCTTTACACTTCCTTGTATTACTAATACTCAGTCCTGCCTCCCGCACTCCCCTGCACTCTTATTACTCCTGCCAACCCTACTTCCATATTGTCCTGAACTTCCAAGCTCCTCCTGCACCACTTCAGCCTCAGAGTTCCCTGTCCAGCCTCTCAACTCTGGAAGGCAGCCTGGATTCTGTCCAGTCAAAAACAGTGGGAGATGGCAACTGCCTTTACCAGGGGCAGCCTCAATGCTACAGTCAAACAGTACAGGAACAGTGGCCATCTCAACAGAAGGAAGGTTTGTTTCAGCTCTGCTTAAGAGAATGGAATATGGCAGACACCCTGTATAAAGGAAAAATGGTGATTTTAAAGCCAGGAATCATAAGACCATGGGAAACTTACCATTAAATATTACTATTGCAAAATTTGTGGTAAAAATCACAAAAGTTGGCATCATATATGACACATGTACACATTTCAGCAAATGGATAGATCTTTCACTTATAGGTAAAGCCTACAAAGACTTTAGATCCCAAAATGTGATTCTCTTAACTAGACCAGAGAAAACTTAACTCAAGATCAGACAGAGCATGGCATCCTGGGACAAGCAGTATCTAAGGGCTGTACTTATTTATTAAAAATAAGGTCACCTGTAATTAAATGTTATGCAAATGAAATGTGGTTTTGGCGCTCCTGGCAAAATACCAATATAGCCCTCAGTTGCACAAGGTATGGGAGGCCCCCTCAAATGAGTAATAAGACCAGACAATTAACTATTATCTCACTCTCTTGCACGTGTGTAATAAACACACACATATTGTTTCAGCAAAAGTTCTCATACGACCTATGGCTATTATCTGGCATATGAGAGAGGGAAACTTATTTTCAAATATTTAATACTGTGGCTGGAATCTATTATGCAAAAGGTATAAAATATGAAAGTCTATATAACAAGCATATTGTGGCATAATATTCATGAATCCACAGCAACTAAATGATTTTTAGATGTGGTTACTGGCATGTGAAGGCCATACTGAATATTCATTTAATTACAAAGCTGCACGAGTAGGGATGTTTTTCATTTGTGATGTTCAATTCAACAAAGAACAGACTTATGCTAACATTATAGCTTTGAAAATCCCACTGCGGTTTTTCAAAAACACTAAATTTAAAAGAACGTATATGGGGGCTGCTTAATGGAAAGCAAAGGCATGGAAGAATTCCAGCATATCCGGATTTTTATGTGTAAATGCCGGACTGACTAAAGCTGTCATAAGAACACTGCTTTCATCAGCAATGAGAGTATTTCCTTCTCTGCCCTACAATGTATAAAAAGGAATCAGTCTCCTTCTTAGGCCTTTTCCACTCTTCCATCACTTTGGAACCACTGCTCTAGTCTCCAACCATCAACACCACATTAAGATTTCTGAAATCTCACATTTAAAAATTGCTAATATGCCTTTGCCTGGTGAAACATGTGTATTTGTTACTTGTGATACCACACAAACTGGATAACCTTTAATAGCAGAAACTTTCTCGGAATACCCACAGACTGAATCAGGAGAATGCCAGGGCAGTGCTATCTGCCTCTGAAGTATAGCAAAACTGATCATTGAAGAGTAAGCACATTCTAGTAGCCAAAATGCTAAGTTAGGGACAACTTTAGAAAAATGTAAATCAAGGTTGTTTTAATTCAGATGACCATAAACTGACAGCAGGCATTTCTTCCAAATTCCTTATGTATAAGCTGGTTACTCACCTGTAGTAACCGATGTTCTTCAACATGTGTGTTTTGTGCTGCTCCACCTTAGGTGCATTCAGGTCCCTGCACCAAATCCATGGAATTCTGCTGGCAGTAGTCGTGGGGTCGCGCTTGCGCAGAAGGGAGGTCTCGCGACGGCTTCTGCGCGAGCGCACCCAGTTCCCCTCAGTTCCTTTTTAACAGTCATTATGAATCTGAAAAGAAAAAACAAAAAAGGGAAAAGAGGGGACGAGGGAAGGTGGTGGATCAGCACAGGACACACATCTCAAAGAACATCGGTTACTACAGGTGAGCAACCAGCTATTCTTCATCGAGTCGTGTCCTGTGCTGCTCCACCTTAGGTGACTTTGTAGCAGTTGCCCCCATTGAAGGAGGGTTTTCCTGTACAGTTGAGAGTACTTGTCTTCCCACATCAGCATCATTAGCTCCAGCAACGTCTCATGCATAATGAGTCGTAAAAGTGTGTCGCCACCTTACAGATATCTAGTATGTGGACATCTTTAAGGAAAGCTGTCATTGATGCCATTGCCTTGGTTGAATGGGAGCGTATTGTAGTTGGGATGTCACGGTTGTTAAGTGTGTAACATGTCTGTATACACTCCCTTATCCACTTTGATAGTCTCTGATTTGATATTGATGATCCTTTCAAGCGTTCTGCGAATGATACAAATAGTTTGTTTGACTTTCTAAACTGCTTTGTTCTCTCCAAATAAAAAACTAGTGACCTTCTGACATTGAGAGTATGAAGGATTGCTTCATGCTGAGATTTGCGGGGTTTTGGAAAAAATGTGGGGAGGTGTATTGACTGATTTAAGTGAAAATCTGAAATCTTTTTAGGTAAAAACTTTGGATCTGGGCGCAAAGTAACTTATACAATTTTCCATAAAGGAGGATCACATCTGAGAGCATTTATTTCGCCCACTCTTCTAGCCGATGTGATAGCAACTAAGAACAACACCTTCATCGAAAGATGGTGAAGAGAACAGGTCGCCATCGGGTCAAAGGGTTCCCTAGTTAACGTATGAAGGACTAGGTTAAGTTTCCATGCGATTGTTGGAGGCCTTATACTTGGGTAAAATTTTTGTAACCCTGTAAAAATAGTTTTACTGAAGGGTGATTGAAATTAGTGTAATTGGGCAGGCGGTCGTGAAAAGCCAAAACTGCTGACAAGTAGACTCTAATGGAACTATTTGAGAGCATGTCGCTTTTCAAAACTAGCAGATAATCTAAAATCTGTGGAATTGTTGCCTGGGTAGGGATGATTTTTCTGGCTGAGCACCAAAACTGAAATCTAGTCCATTTGTGCATGTAAGAGACTCTTGTAGTCAGCTTTCTGTTGTTTAGTAAAACGAATTGTACTGGCTCTGAACAATCTAGATCTGTAAGTTGGAACCAACTAGGTACCATGCTGTGAGATAGAGTTTGTGGATTTCTGGGTGATGAGCTGTTATATTGTGCTGGTATAAAAGGCTGTTGATTAGGGGTAGTCGGATCGGTTTGCACACTGAAAGATCAATGAGTCAGGGAAACCAAGCTTGTCTGGGCCAAGCTGATGCTATCAGTATCACGGTGGCACGGTCCACTTTTATCTTTTGGATGACCTTGTGTACCACGGGTATTGTGGGAAATGCATAGAGAATTTTCTGCAACCAATCTATGAGAAAAGCATCGCCAAGGGAGTCTAGATCGGTCCCTCCCCTGGAACAAAAGAGGGGGGCATTTTAGTTGCTTGAAGTGGCAAAGAGGTCTATTAATGGAAACCTCATTGTTGAAAAATGTATTGAAGAACTTTGTTGTTTAACTCCCATTCGTGTGGAGTGGGGAAAAACCTGCTTAGTGCCAGGGGCGTCGCTGGGGCGGGGAGGGACCCAGGGCACGGGCCCAGCCCCCACCCCCAGCCGGAAGACCAAGCCCCCTGGCCAAGGATAGGGCCAGGGGGAGGCCGCGGCGCAGCACAGCACAGCGCAGTGCAGCCCAGCCCAACCCGGCCAGAAGCAGCCGCTGGAGGCCAGGCCCGCGTACGCAGCCCCGGATTCCCAGCTGGGGACAGGGCTGCCACGGGCGGCTGGCCGGGCCCCGGATCCCCGGCCAGGGATGGGGCCGCGGCAGCTGCAGGCAGCCAGCCAGGCCCCGGATCCCTGGCCAGAGATTGGGGGCCTGGCCTCCAGTGGCTGCTTCTGGCCCAGCCCCGCCACGGCCTAGCTGCCCACAGCGGCACGGCCTCCCCCTGGTCCTATCCGTGGCCAGGGGTGGGGCCTGCCGGGTGGCCAGCCAGGCCCCAGATCCCCGGCAGGGGATGGAGCCACCGCGGCCGCGGCGAGCTCGGGATCGGGCCCTGGATCCCCAGCCTGATTGGGCTGGAGATCCAGGTCACTGGCGTGGGGACTCAGGGCACGTGCCCTGGCATGCCCAACACCAGAGATGCCACCAGTTAGTGCATCCTCGGTGGTGTTTTGAATCCCTGGAAGATAGACAGCTGATATCAAGATATTGTTAAGGATGCATCAATTCCATAACTTTACGAACTCTGCACATAGTGATGTTGACCTTGCACCTACCTCCTTGTCTGTTTATGTAAAACATGCAAGCAATACTGACTGTCCTAATCTGTGGCAATTTTCCTTAAATTAGTGTTAGAAAATGCATGCAACCATACCTGACAGCTCTGAGCTCTAGAGTGTTTATGTGCATTGCTAACTCTGTCCTTGACCATTTGCCCTGAATGGTGTGTGCATCAAGGTACACTCTCCAGCCGGTTAGGGAAGCATCTGTTATCATCATTATGGAGGGCTGAGGTTCTGAGAACGAGATTCCTTGAAGTAAATTGTCTAGGTTTCTCCACCAGCCTAGAGATGACTTGATCGCTGGTGGAACAGATAGGGGTTTTCTTAGTGAGTGTACGTGGAGCCCGCATACTGTAGCGAACTGTGCTTGTAAAGGTCTCAGTCAAAGTCTGGCATTTGGAAGAACTGCAGTACAGGCTGCCATATGTCCAAAAAGTTGAAGAATTATTTTTGCGGTAACCACTGGAGCCATTTGAATGGAGTCCACTAAGTTCACTATTACTGTAACTCGAGCGAATAGTAGGTTATGCTTTGTTTGTGGTGGAATCTAGAACAGCACCAATAAACTCTATTATTGGCACAGGGGTGAACACTGATTTCTGTACATTTATTTGAAACCCCAGACTTGTGAATAATGTTGTGGTCAATGTCGTATATTGTACGGAATCTTCCTTGGAATGAGCTGTGATAAGGCAGTCATCTAGATATGGGTAGATCTTGATTCCCTGGATACGTAGGTGTGCTGCCAAAACTGCAATGAGTTTGGAAAAAACTCGAGGTGCCGTGGAGATGCTGAAAGGTAGGACTTGTATTGATAGTGCTGATTGTCAACCATGAACCTTAGAAAAAGCTTGTGGGACGGATGAATTGTAACATGAAAGTACGCATCTTTGAAGTCGAGGGCTCAAAACCAATCCCCATGTTGCAGCGTAGGAATGATAGCATGTAATGCTACCATTTTAAACTTTTAATGATCTTAAATCTAGAATTGGCCTCCATCTACCTGTTTTTTTCTGCACTACAAAGAACCTGGAATAGAATCCTGATCGACTGAAACGATGTGGAACAGATTCTATGGCCCCCACTTCAAGGAGATGTTGGATTTCCTCCTTTCAAATATGTACGTGAGTGGGGTCCCTAAAGAGGGACAGGGAAGGTGGATAATGGGGAGGCATGGAGGTAAAAGGGATTGAATAACCATTTTCAATTATTTCAAAAACCGACTTATCTGAAGTGATGGAAGACCAAATGTTATAGAAGTTTGTTAGACAAAATTCAAAATTTAAGTTGTATATGCTGCCTGTTTCTGGTGGAGGTTTTTCAGGCCCTCGACCAATCACTCAAAATTGCAATCTTCCTGGGGGAGGCTGTGGGTTGGGAACAACGTTCTAATTTTTTGTAAGCTGTGTGCGCAAAAGTTTCTTTTATGCAAATTTTCAGAACCAATATCTAAATTTGTGCATGCTCCAGTGAGTGTGGTCAAACATGTGAGTGCAACAAAGCAAACATATATGATGCAAATAACATCTAAATTTTATTTTGAAATGGTGATAAAAATGATTTTTATAAATTACAAACCCTTATCTGTAGAGCCCTGCAAATATCAGCAGATATCCGCATTATATCTGCATCCGCAGATACAATACTCATATCCGCAGACCATTTCTTGTCAATGCAGATTGGATACGGATCCACATATTTGTATCTGTGCAGGGTTCTGCTTATTTGAAACATGTTACTCGAAACCGCCTTCTTAAACTAGCACAAAAATATTAGCACTGTTGAATTTTTTTTGTGCGCGCTTTATTTTGTTGCGTGCACTGGTTTCTCAACCTCTGTGCACGCACACAAATTAGAGGGAACATAGGTTGAGAATAGATTATGATGTTATTTGTGCTTATAAGGTCTTTGTCTGGCCTTTTGCTGTTGATTATGTGTCTTTGAATTGTACGAAGATTGGTAGTGCTTTTGGTATCTGCGGTTATAAGGCTGGAAACGAGATTGTTTCTTCTTAAAAGCAGGGGCATAAATTCCTAGGGTGTGCAAAGTGGCCCTAGAGTCTTTCATAGGGATTAATACCTCATCTGCTTTATCAGAAAATAATTGTTGTTTGTTGAAAGGTAGGTCCTCTATTTTGTTTTTCAGGTCTCTTGGAAGAGCCATTGCCTGGAGCCAAGAAACACATCTGAGGACAACTGCTGTGGCTGTCATTCTGGTCACGGTATCAGCCACATCCACTGATGCCTAGAGTGCTGTGCAAGCCACCAGCTGACCCTCGGTAAGTAAGGATTTAAATTGTTCTCTTTTGTTGTCAACAATATCAGAGGTACATTCTGACAATTTTTCGAATATAGAATTATTGTAGTTGGATAAGAGAGCTACATAATTCATTATTCTCATTACAAAGGTGGAAGAAGAATATACTCTCCTACCGATTAAATCTATTTTCTTCCAGTTCTTATCAGGTGAAGTAGATCTGAAATTGTTTTGCTTGCTCCTATGATTTGTGCCTCTATCACTAGGGAATCTGGTGTTGGATGAGTAAAAAGAAACTCCATGCCTTTAGGTGGGACATAGTATTTTCTATCAGTACATTTATTTGTTGGTGAGATGGAAGCCAGAGTTTGCCAAATGATATTGGTGGGTTCTAAAATTGCTTCATTCATGAGAATAGCTATTTTGGATGAGGTCGCAGTGTGTAAAATTTTTTAGCAGATTATGATGTGATTTGGAGACTTCTAGATCGATTTCAAGATCCTAAGCTACCCTTTTGAATAGATCATTAAACTGTCTTGGGTCATTTGATGCATTCAAAGTGGTAGGGACCACCACATCATCAGGAGGCAGTGGAGAGTGCTGTAACTGAGAAGGTGAATCCTGTGATCCTAGCATGGATATAGAGTGAGCTCTGTCTAAATGTTCTGATATAGTTCTGTGGCTGCTTCCAGGCGATCTGGAACTAGAAGTATGAATGCTATTTCGGTAATTGACAGGGCTGTCAGCAGCTGTTCGTGTATGTTCAGTATATCATGATCTGTAGGAATGCTGGATTGAGTGGCAACAGGAAGGTGTATATCTAGAATGATATCTGCAATGATGGTGGTAGTATGGAGTATAAGATCTGCAATACATATGTGATCTCAGTGGTGACGACTGAAAAGAAGAGAAGCAAGAATCTGGTCATGAGCTATGCCTGTAACAGGAATAGTGAGCTGACGAGCAAAGGCTAGATGATCTTGATCTATGATAATCGTAGGTATGTGGCAGCAATATGTGATGTTGTTTCCGAGCTCTTTTCCTGGGTGGAGATATGCTCTGGTGGTGTAAGTATGTCACGGAATCTTCTTCATTCCGAGACTGCGATTGTCTCGGTACCGAAGGATCGTTTGTTTGAGACTGCACCGAGATTATGGGTTCCACGCGGGTTTGTGGTGCCGCAGTGCTAGTAAAATCTTTAGACTGTGTTGCGCCTTTTCTAGACACCGATTTATGAGCTGAGGTGGCTGACAGCACCAATGACTGTTGCAGGGCTTGCTGAGCATTCCATAGTTGTCGGACGCTTAGCACGATGAAATCTGTCTTTACCCCAGGCTGTTTTGATAACCCAAGCATTATTAGCGTCGGTGTCACTCGAGGATCCTGAAGCCTCTGGGGTGTTTAGCATGGGAGATCTCCTCTTGGGTGTACGACCTCTTTTAGGAGTAGAATTCTCCCATATGACTGATGTTTGTTTGGCAGGGTGCTTTGATTGCTCTGCCAAGTGATCGGGACTCAAGGCAGGATTCAGTTGGAGCAACTTCTCCATTAAGTGAACTTTCAGCCTGAGCTCTCTATCTTTTCGAGCTCTGCTGCTTAAGGTGGCACAGTCTGGGCACTTCTCAAGGACATCAGACTCCCCAAGGCATCTAATACACAATGTGTGGCCGCCAGATGCCGACACTGCTTCGTTGCACGCACCACGTCTCTTAAAGCCTGGCAGTAATGGCAAGGAGTGAAGGGCCCTACCATCAATTAAACTGTGTCCCTGCCCCCTTTTCACCAGAAGTCCCTCCCACCGACTTCCGGCTCTGCTCCCTGCCCACCTGTCACTGGAAGTCTGGCCCCCAGCCAGTCACCTGACATCTGGTCCTGCCCTCTGGGTGTGACTTCCGGCAGAAGATGATGAGCTGAGCGGAAGTGGGTGGCGTGGCCCCTCCCAGAACGCCTCTGCACCAATAGGAGCGGGTTTTGCCCCCAAGAGCGGGATTGGCCCCAGAAGGGCACGTGGCGGGGGAGGCCCTCCCCAGCAGAGGGCCACGTGACAATCCACCAATAGGAAAAGGGTTTAGATCGGCTCAGCGGGGCCGCTGAGGCCATTTGGGAGGGTTGGAACCTGACACCCGATCTGTGAGCCTCGACGGTTGGCGGCAGATGGAGCCGCCCCCCGGAAGTCTGGGGCTTTAAAGCCGTACGACCCCTGGCTTGTGCGTGAAACCATGTGGTTCAGAGCTCATGAAGAACATGGACGCCTTCACCACCCCTGCCAGGCCTTCGGGATTGGTTTTGGCTCCCCCACAAACTGGTGTTCCACAATATTCGTGTACAGATACAAGGAGTTGAAACCTCCTGTGATGTCTGCCGAGAAAGGGATTTTTTTGACGTGGGTGCTGGGATACATGCCCAAAATATTAGCCATCTCCCCACCGGTTAGAATCATATAAGCAACATCGGTGGACTTAAATCTAACTTTTCTACCCACAGGATCGTAGTTCAGGGTCACCCCAGGTGTTTCGGGATGGCGACTCATGACGTTGCTCATGTGCTCCAGCAAATTGGGTATAGAAGAGTAATGACCTCGCTGTAGGACGAAGTTCCAATTCTTATCTTCACAGGTGATTTCAAAAGGGGCATCTTCATTGTTGTTGTTCCAGCTGTGGGGTTACTGTATTTCCACCAACCCCACCTACCAAGCGCCCTGGAGATCTGAGGGTTTAATTAGTTGTACGGTAAAGTTCGAGCTGCTGTTTTGGGGATATACGCAAGAGCTGGCGTTGCTGGGCAAAGTGATGTAAAAACCACCGTCACCCATTTTCTTTCACGCTGTCTTTATTTTTGCAGGAGTAATCTTTTGCATCTAAACCTCGCACAGCTGAGATGCTTTCACCCAGCTGTTAAACTTCTCTGGCCACCCCAACCATTTCACCAAGAGCTGTTTTTTAATCCCTCTTCCTTTCACCTCTAGAACTTTTTCAATCCTGTCAAGTTTGGGATTTACTTTTTGTAATTCTTCAGGGTAAAAAGATCCAGCCGCCGTCTCGCCCTCATATTCTTTTAAACGGTATACAGGTCTCCGGCCCTTTGTCAAGGCTTCATCCACTATGAATATCTCATCAGTAAACGTTTGTTCATAACCTTTCTCAAAAGCTCCTTTGGTTTTAGATAGCCTTTTCTAAAAGGGTGGGCAACCGGTTTTACTTTTGAAGTGTCTCCGTATACCATTTTCAACACCTGCAGAGTGTAAGTCAGAGGTCCTTCGCAGCCGAGCGCTCCCGCCAGCAGGCAACCTCCCGCTTACTTGTTGGGCGCGGCCGCATTCAAGTCCCCTTCTGCGAGCCCCACCCTATGTGAGGCGAGATGGCTAAGCAACGTCTAGGCCTCCAGCCCTTCCTCCGGACAAGGCGGTAAGGAGTCTGTGCCTGCGACCCCCCTTCAAAGGGGCGAGGCAGCTAACAAAGTCTAGGCCTCCGGCCCTTCCTCCAGGCGAGGCGGTAAGGAGTCTGTGCCTTCAAGCCCCCTTCAATGGGGCGAGGCAGCTAACAAAGTCTAGGCCTCCGGCCCTTCCTCTGGGTGAGGCAGTAAGGTGTATTTTGGTGGGGGTTCAAAGCAAGGGTCTGTAGCTCAGGGTCGGCAGGGGATTGGCCACAGGGGAGGGAGACGCAGGCCCACCCACTCCACTGTCTCAGCCCAGGGCCCTATCTGGTGGCTGTACAGCCACCAGGAAGCCAGCATGCTCCCGCCGAAACACACCAGCTCTAACCCCGCGCTGGCAGGAAAGTCCTGCTCCTCGCTGGGCTTCTTCCTCCAGGTTTTCTCCCTTCCCTCCCCTACCAAGTCCTCAGAGTAATAGGCCCAAGGGATCCCCGTCAAACCTTCGTCTCCCAGGGGCAGCAGGGCTGGCAGGTCCTCTGTGAGGGGTAATTCCTCCAGGTCATTGCTGGTAGGCACCTCCTGGCCCAGGGGGTCTTCAGCGGATGGCAGCTCCTCCAGATCATTGGGGGATGAGTCCTCCGGGTCCGTGAGGTCATTGGCCGATGGCAGTTCCTCCAGGTCCCCCATTGGGGTGGGGAGTAGAGTGGGAAGTCCCGCCACTGCTCCGGCAGCTTGTCCACTGGCTGGGGCGGAGCGCCCTCCAGGATTGCAGTAGGTCTCCCTCTGAGGTACCCCCTGCTCCGTCTGGTCCGTCACCTTTTATAGCCCTCCCCTACCCAGGGCCCTCCTCCTGGGTTCCAGGTCCCAGCCCGGGTCCCCACAGATCCCTCCCTCTTGCCAGCAGCAGGGGCGGTCAACCCCCAGGACCACTGCTCTAGAGGAGGGAGGCGTTTCCTGACTGCCTTCCCTCCTACACAGAGAATTCAAGGGGTTAACATCAATGGGTCTGGCCCATATGGTTCTGTGAAAGCTCCAGTTGTAACTCTTTATAAAAAGTCAGGTAATGCATCGATGTAGCGAAAGGTGTTGCAAAAGGTAAAATATCTCCACATCCTAGATTTTAAAATTCTGTTAAACCGCTCCACGACTGCCGCTTTGATATCATTATTAGTCACAAAATGGCGGGCGCCATGCCACTTAAACAGCACACTTACGGGTTTGTTTAAAAAATCTTTTCCACGATCAGTTTGTAATTTTTGAGGGATGCAGCCTTCGCTGAAAATAGCTTTAAAGGCCTTGGACACTTCACCCCGTCTTGCCTTTGAGGTCTAAAGCCCAGGCATATTTAGATAGAATGTCTATCACTGTTAAGATGTACTTAACACCACTGTCGTGTTTGGAGAACCTTTGCATGTCCACCAAATCCACCTGCCATTGCACAGCCACATCTGAAACGTCCGTCTTGTTTCTTTTAAAACATATTTGAGCCAGTCTGCGTAAAGTATAAGCATCCTGGTCCGAAAGCCAGGCTGCTACCTCACCCCTGTTCAAAGTTTCACTATGCTTTTTGGCTGCCCGGAAGAGAGCGTCCACCCCTCCAAAGCTCCCGACTTCCCTGGGGCTGTAATATATTTTTTCTAAATGGGCCGTCTGCTCCGACACGGCTGCCACCCCAACGTGTTTTAACCGTGCAAGTCTGAAGGAGACACGTTCACACTAACAAATTTAAATTACTTTTTTATTAATCGCTTGATTTAAAACCCCTCATTTACAGCGTCCTGCAAAAACATTCACCAGCCCTTGAAGGAGTCTGAGCTGCTTCATTCTTCCTCTCAACGCTGTGTGCCATGCACAGGCAGGAACAACTGGTGCATATTTCATTATTCCATTTTCGCCGTCCCCTCTCAGCTCTCTGTGCCAGACATGGGCAGAAACAGCTGACGCATGATACGTTTGTTTTCATGGGGCTACTGATGTGCAGGTTCTCAAAGGCCCGTATAAAGTCGTCGTCGAGCTGTTGAGAAATTTTTTCAGAAACATTAAAAAAAAAAAAAAAAAAAGGAGCTGCAAGTTTACCACCCTTTAGGCTTTTTGTTTTTTATAGCCTTCTTTACCTCCGCCTGCAGGTCCCATGAGCCGTGCTTGCTTTCCTCCATGGAGACAGACAACAGAAGGCCGTCAGGCCTATCAGGTTCCCTTACGATCTCCGGGGTATCGGTCAACATATTGGCCACCTCCTCCACCGAACTATCGCTGCCACAGGGTTTTCTCCAAGGGCCATTAAAGGTTGGAGCAAAAACCAATCCCAAAGGCCTGGCGGGGGTGGTGAAGGCGTCCATGTTCTGCACGAGCTCTGAACCACGCGGTCTCATGCACGAGCCAGGGGTCGTACGGCTTTAAAGCCCCAGACTTCAGGGGGGCAGTGCCATCTGCCACCAACCATCAAGGCCCACGGATCGGGCGCGGGGTTCCAACCCTCCCAATTGGCCCAAGCGGCCCTGCCGAGCAAATCTATGGCATAACTGTTAATCTGCTAAGAGCGGCTGCGGTTTAACTCTTTTTGTAATCTCAGATGTGAAGTCTTCTAAGTATTAATGTTATTTGTGTCTTTTCTCTAATGCAGTGTAAAGAAAAGAAAGGTAAAGGATGGAGGATTAAAATTTTCATCGGGTTTTTTTTTTTCTTTTTTAATTCCGAGAGGATAAAGAGACAGGAAAAACAGTGAGGTAAAGGTAAACAAGGTCCAGGTTTTTTTTGTCCACAGGAAAGATTATAGTGTCTGAGGAGACGGAGAACAAGAAATGCCATGGTCCGTCAGGGACGGTTAAAAAGGAACTGAGGGGAATTGGGTGTGTTCACGCCAAAGCCGCGCCAAGGCCACCATGAGACCTCCCTTCTGCACAAGCACAACCTCAGGACTACTGCTAGCAGAATTCCATGGATTTGGTGTAGGGGCCCGAATGCACCTAAAGTGGAGCAGCAGAGGACATGAGTCGATGAAGAACCATCGATATACCAGCTATGCTGAACTTAGATCAAGATCAACTAACAGCATTAACTTCACTTCCAAAATTGATTATCCTTAGTCTTACAACAAAATAAGACCAATCTGAAAGCCTTACAGCTTGAAAAAGTTATGTATAATTTTGTTTTCCTTAGAAAGTTTTGATGCTTTAACAGTGATGATGTTAGGCATAAGCAGCATAAATGACTATTTAGGACACCAACCAGAACCAGGGGGCCGAATTTAGCATGACCCTACAAATACTGCTATTCTTACACAGTATATACTTTCTAACAAATGTGTTAGTGAGTATTGTGTTCATTTGTTTTATGATTTGTGTAAATAATGCATCAATATTTTAAGGGGGTAAGGAAGGAATAAAAGGGGCACCCAAAATATTCCTGCTTCAGATCCCAATGGTCCAGCACTACCCCTGGGCTTTAACTAGTTAAACCAAAAAAAACCTTAGAAACCCAGTCTAGATGCAGATCTTGTGTATACGAGAAAGAGTTTGCCGGTATAGCTATCCATGAAAACCCTCCTACTGGAGACTCAGTTTATAAGAACATAAAAATGACCATACAGAGTCAGACCAATGGTCCATCTTGTCCAGTATCCTATCTTAGAGATTCACAGAATATAAGGTCAGAAGGGATGGTCTTTACAACATTCTCTGGCAAGGAGTTTCACAGGTGGACTGTGCATTGTGTGAAGAAATACCTTTTATTTGGTTCAGATTTCCTGCCTACTAATTTCATTTGGTGACCCTTAGTTTTATAGTAGTTTGTATTGCAGCCCCATTTTTCAAACAGCAGGTCTATCTTTTATTTCCTTCTTCTCACATTTTGGGAGCTTATGTTCCAACAGACACCCTATTTAGTAAAATCTGAGATTTCCCCACTCAAATAGATTAATTTTGTGTTCTCTCAATTAGTGAAATACAAGCTTCCCCCCTGGACTCATTATTCTGGCCTCTTTCTCCTTTTCTCAAGTGGACCATCCTGTTCTTCATAAAGCCCCATCCCCCGGAAAAACATTCTGCTTCTCCCTTCTCCTCCTCCATCTCTTGAACCAGCATCTACATTAGTCTCATTAAAAATGGAGGCAAAGTATTTGTTTAGACATTCTGCCATGCCTAAATGATCCTCAACCTTCTCTCTAACCTCAGTGTTCATCGGTCCCACTTCTTTCTTCCTACTTATATGGCTAGACAATGGTTTACTATTGGCTTTAACTCGCTTTGCAAGGTCCAATTCTATTTGTCTTTTGGCCTTTCTCACTTTATTTCTACAGGTTCTGACTTCCAAAAGGTGGCTTTCCTTGCTATTTTCTTCCCCGATTCTTTCAGAAGTGTTGGTGGCTCCTCAAGTCTACTGAGTCCATTCACTTGAACAAACTTTCTGTTCAACCCAGTTAAGATGACAAATTGTTTTTCCAAGCCATTCTCTTTTCTAACTAGTTTCTATTCAATAACTGTGAATAAGTCTTGACTTTTGGTATGCAAGTTAAATCATTGCCTGTCAGGACATGTCGAGGTAACATGCTCAGGTCTGTCTCAAACATGCTGAGGATGGGAGACAAAAGGGCAACTGATGCAGAGTAACTCAAATGGAAACAAAGATTACTTCATGGTCTAGCCCATGAAGATTTAAAATTGTGTTCTTTTCTAAACAGTGGACTGACTAGAGGATAACATAATATTAAGTGCCAGTAGAAGCTTGGGATGTTTGGACTTCAGTTAAATGCAAAATTTAAAAAACCCACAAGGTTATAAAGGCCCTCAGCCAAACATTCTGTGCCACATAAAAGAGGAACAAGTTTAGGAGGTAGAAAAGTAAGGACCTTTCTACCATGCTCAAAATGCAGGTAATATTTCAATACTCTATAACCATGCCTAATGGCACTCTAGCAAAGCTTTCTGTGCAATTTTCTTGAACAATTATTTCTATCCATCTGCTATTCTTACTTTTTCAGCTCCTGTAAAGCTACTCATAAGATACCATATTCTTTCATTTAGGCTAAACAAAAGAAATGCCTGGCTTATCTAGGGTACAGAAAATTGATTACTGCTTGGGAATAGGGAAATCAGGCCTGAAGAAAATCGATACCTCATTATTTATATGACAGGTGAGGAATGGCAGAGGCCATTGAAGAAATGGAAAGAATCAACTACTATACAGGATACTGTTTCTTACAAGAGCATTGTCCAACACAAAATAATGAACTTAATCTATTATCTTATAAAATAAGGGTTGCAACAATATTATGACCTTGGAGCATTTGAAAGTTTTTCTTTTACATAATTCTAGTGTCATTTACCACAACTATATTGCAATGTGGTCATCAGATAAATACCTTAATTTGGCCATAGTAAGCATGAACTATAGATTGTGTGTCCTTTTGCATTCAGCCCTTAGTTTTCCTCTTTTGCAACATAGAGCAATTATGTTTTGGCAGACCAAATTAGATAAATAGAAGCTGAATATACAATCTGGTATTAGCATAACTCTTGCTTTAGCACCTCTGTGGCATATCTCATCCATTAACCTCAAAACATTCTTCAAACGAGGATAAATATAATTATCCCCATTTTACAGACAAATCAAGTGAGTCAGAGTGATTAAATGACTCACCTAAGATGATTTAGATGTTTCTGTAGCCTGAAGAAAAGCACCTTGTAGCTTAATTTCAAAGGGGTAGCCATGTTAGTCTAGCTCAGCAAAACAAGCAAGGAGTCCTGTGGCACTTTTAGGGTATGTCTACACTCAGACTGTTAGTTTGAATTGACTCAGTTTGAACTAATGAAGTTGAACTAATTATGATTAGTTTGAACTGAGTCAATTTGAACTAACAAGGCCAGATTACGAAAACCAGTTCGAAATAGCATGTCCATGAACTGGACTTGCTACTTTGAATTGGAGAAGGGGCACCATTGGAGGTGTGGCAACATAGCCCCCTAGTAAGGCCATGTCAACAGCCAATCCCATGCACCCTGCGGCTAGAGCTGGGCAGGGGATGTTTTTCCCCAGCACCAGCTCAGAAGGCAGGAACCAGGCAGAGGAATGTTTTCCCCCTGCCAGGGCTTCCTGGGACCAGGGCACCCCCCCACACACACACACACACAACGGAGGGGGGGGGACAGGAAAAGGGAACTCCCCCTGTCAGCGCAGCTGGAGGAATCCCTTCTCCCCTGCCCAGCTGCACTGTCAGCTTGGTGCCAGGGGAATCCCTTGGCCGGGAGCTGTCAGCGCAGGGGGGATGGGGGAGAAGTGATTCCCCTTGCCCATGTTGACAGCTCAGGGCCAAGTGGTTCCCCCAGTCCCAAGCTGACCGTGTAGTCTGGGTGGGGGAGAAGGGATCCTCGCCACTTCTCCCCCGATGGCTTGAGGGTTCAAATTGATGATCGCTTCGAAGTTACGGGAGGTTTTGTAACTTCAAAGGAACTGCTTGTCCATTCGACCTAAGGGAAGCCTTAGGTAGAAATGGCCAGGTGCTGTGTAAACACGTATTTTTCTAAATTCAACCTAATGTTTATTAGGTCGAATTTAAGTGTGTGTGTAGACATACCCTTAAAGACTAACAAATCTGTTAGTCTTTAAAGTGCCACAGAGACTCCTTGTTTGTTCTGTGTAGCTTGAAAGCTTGCCTCTTTCACAACAGAAGCTGGTCCAATAAAAGATATCTTTGTGTGACAAGGAGCTGAGGTAGTTACACAGAGCTCAAAACAGAACCTACATATACTGACTTCTAGTCTAGGTCCTTGTCCACTGGATCATGCTACCTCTAATAAATGAGAACTGGTCTAAACTTTTAAGCCATTTCATACAAAATGTAGGCACAACTGGTGCCCCCTACTTTCAGCCATGCCATAATCTAGGCATGAAGAACAAGAGTTCATGAAAATGTTTAGTTTTCAAATTATTCAAATAAGTTTTACTTAAGTCTTGTAACTCCAGTAAAACCCTGGCATACCTAATAAACTGTCGTTTTATATGCTTTCCAGTAAAAAGAAGTGTGACTAATTTTCAAGCAAGTCCCCTACTGTGTAGAACTTCATATTGTCACATGTTCTAAAGCTGCTCTCACTTCCAACGCAGTACTAAGACTAAACACGAGGAGATTTTTAAAAACCAGATACAGCTATGGAGAATTCTCTTAATTTTGCCAGCTCTAACCACCCTGAAATAAGGCCATCTTATTCAGAAAACTGTTAGAGCAAATCCATTCCTATGGCTATGTCTGTACTGACACCAGCAAAATCATTGCCATCAGTGCGTTCTTCCGACAGACTGCTCAATCGCTCTGGAGTCCACAACTCCAGCCCTGGAAGTGGCATAGTGCTAAGGCAAACTGACAGCACAGCCATTTGCCTTAGCACAGTGTCTAGGGCAGGGGTCTCAAACATGCAACCTGCTGGCCACATGCGGCCCCCAAAGCTATTTCCTGTGGTCCGCAACAACACTATTGTTACCAATCTTTGCAATATTGTTGTATGAAAAGGTTGCAATGGTGCAGCCCTCGGGCTAATGTAGTAGTCTTCGTGCAGCCCTATACTAGTCCTCATGTGGCCCTCATGGTGATTTGAGTTTGAGACCCCTAGTGTAAGGGGAGGGGTAAGTAGACATTAGTAAGGTGATGGGAGATATGCAAGGTATTTTACATACCTTGCATATCTCCTGTCAACTGCCACCAAAAAGTGCTGCAAATGTAGAATAGAGCTAAGAGTAATGTAATAACCAGGCTACCTTAGCTCCCAAGGTAAAGTGTGTGGATGAGGTACAATATGTGGTTAGAAGGGCAGAGGGAAGAGAACATTAAGTGACAATCTGCATTTACAACTACCTTAGCATTAGAGTAATAATACGATACATCACGCAAGAACATTTCAGACCCACATGCATCTGACGAAGTGGGTTGGAGCTCATGAAAGCTTATGCCCAAAGAAATTTATTAGTCTTTAAGGTGCCACAAGACTCTCATTTTTACTGTGTTGTAGGTACAATGGCATGTGGAATGCAACCCTTACAAACTGAGGTTCTGGGCTGCAACTATCCAAGATTATTGTTGTCCTCAGCCAACACATCAAGTGTCCCAACTCTCTGTATGTCTACCCATTTTATCACACACTCCCTTTCACCATGAAACTATCTGGCCTGGTACATGGCAGATAAAACAATTCCTTGACTGCATTCCAATTAATTTGTAAAAACAATAGTAGCAAATGGAAGCAGTTATCCCAAATTCAATTGATATGCTGTGGCACAGCTGCAGAGCAGAAAGATGCACTGAAGAAGATTCCACTGTATTGCTCAATATTCTACTGTGTGATTGCAGCATCAGGATAATACCATGACATCTTCTAAATGCTTGGGATCATATCGGTCTCAAACTAAACAGATGCAGCTCTCCCGCAGCTTTTTTTCACATCTCTCTAGTAGTACAAAGGAAATGCAGTCGTCTTGCCCATTTAATCTCCTAGTTCACAAGACCAGTCTGCCAATGGGATTAATAATATTTTTAATACAGTTCAGGAATTCTGACATATATCAAGTTGTCAAAGGTGTCTTTTTTTCCCCTCTTTTTAAATTTGAACCAGTTAAGGAGAATTAAAATGCTGAAGAATCACTGGGGACCATTACAGCCATGCCAATTCTGTGTCTCACCTTTGAAACCACCAAACTCCCCAGTTTTGACTCAGTGTAAACAGGAATGAAAATAAATGTCCTTCCAGCTCCTCCAGATGTGTTACTCTACAAGCCTCACATCTTCCTCCCTTCATGAGGCTACAGATAGAGCTAGTGAGATATTATTACCCAAAACACTGCTGTGTATCAACACCACCTGGTTCTATATTGCCTTTTATGTCAATTGAAAACACCACATCCAGTGCTTTTTGAGATCTTCAGCTAGATAAACAACAACCAGCTGAAGTTGAATCTTGATGAGACTGAACTGATAGTGGGAAGAGGGAAATGACTTGATAAACTTTTCTTCTTAACATTCAATTCCATCAAAGACCTCCTCTCTAATATTGGTCATAGCCTTGGGTTTCCGCTCAGACTCAAGAACTGGGATATCTAAGTAGTTACAGCAGCCAAACAGAAATATTCACATGTGAGTGGCCAGGAAATGATGTCTATTGAATGCAGACTTGTTACAAATTTGTTGATCACTGTGAACATTTGAACTGAACTAATACAATTCTTGGTATCATGGCTCTCAGTCTGGGGATTGCAACCTCCCTCCTTTTCCTTAACTATTGGGAAAGGGGTACTGAAAATACAGCAGGTAGGAACTGGAACTTTTCTCTATTTTACTATGTTGTCATAGTAAAAAAAAAAAAAAAAAAAAAAAAAAAAAAAAACACGACCTCCATTCTTGTTCCCAATAGGTACATAAAGAAAGGATTGTGAAACTATGGCAGGGAAGTATTGAAACTTTTTTCTATTGTAACACACAGTTAGACTGAAGCATTGGTCAAGAATCATTGCTCTGTATTTGAAAAGTGAACTTCATGCCCTGGGACACATCCAGCTTGTTCAGAATGCTGCAGCTCGACTTTTCAGCAATGCAGGTCACAAGCAACAGATGACTCCAACACCTCGTTTTCTGGATTGGCTCTCCACCGTATACAACATTGGTTTTCAAACATTTTTTCTCAGGACCTGGTTAAAAAAATGATTTATGCCCATGACTTAACAATTACATCTTTAGCAACACATTCCACTCTTTTGGAGGCAGCAACAGGAGGCACTGCGACCCAGCACCTGAGGGTCTGTGACCCAGTACTGTGTCCCGACCCTAAGTTTGAAAACCACTGGTATACAGAGTCCAGTTCAAAGTCACTATTCATATTTTCAAAAACCTTGCATGGAACTGATCCTGGGAATCTAAGAGCATCTCTCTCCATCCATGACCATGACCCAACACAACAGCTGACATTCACTAGAACAACACTATTGTCAAACAAATAGAATAGACTTGTCTTTTCAGAAGACAGAACTAGCACAAGAGTTGCATCAGGAACATGGAGCTCACTCTCAAATGATATAAGAATAAACCATTAATTTTCCTGCATTCAGAGCAAAATGTAAACCTCACTTGTTAGCCCAATATTTCTCACAATAGTATTCTCATTTTCATGAATTCATTCATTATGAAATAAGATATAAAGATGTCTCTGGGGGAAGGGAAAGGAGGTAGAAAACAGTCATGTTTGAGATCAGATCCTGCAGTGATGAGTGTCATATAAATAGAGTGGAACCACCATTATCTGATCCAACTGGGACCAAGGACAGACTGGGTAACCAAAAATTTGGCTAAACCAGAGAACGGTGATGATGCTTTCACTGTCAGCCTCAGGCTGCTGGTGGTTTGGTTAATATGGAGAGCTGGATAATGAAGGCTCAGTTAAACAACATTCTACTGTACCTAGATTGAAAGTTGGGCTTTTTAATGACCTCCAGAGAAGAGGCATCCAGTTAGCTTCTTATACTATTTCTTTGCTGCCTCATCCTCAGCTTTCACTTGCAGTCTCAGGTATGGGTTCAAATTAATGAGATGGAAACTTGTGATACCACCCACATAAATCCTGAATGGGTTAATCTGGGCCTCAGGGGTCAATTTTGTTTCTGGCTACATTTAGGGTGAAAGCCAGGCTTAACTGAGGATGAAGCTCAGACAGTCAGGAGCAGGCTGGTTAGTAGAAAGAGAGGAAATCTGTAGCAGAAGGGGGGCTGCAGGGAGAATATCTACAGTCACTCCCTGAGAACAAAGTAGTGAGGAGGAGACCCAGGTGGAAGAATAAACCCTGGGATCCTGCCTTGACTGGAAAAAGACCAGCAAGCAGCCTGGGAGACATAAAGCAGTTACTGGGGTGCAGAAGGCCTTGTGATGTGCCCAAAAAGAACAGGAGCATCTGTCAGAGACAGAGAGCTTTCAGAGGTGTTCCGCAGAAGAACAGAATAAGGGGAACTTAAGAAGCTGGAAAGGGCAGGTCTAGGAGAGGTTGCGGAAGGAGGGCTTCAGGGAAACAGCAGGAAGGAGAGGGAGTGAGCAGACCTTGCCTAATGGTTATGAGTTCCCTGGGCTGGAATCCAGCCTAGTGTAAGGGCCCAGATTCTCCTACCAGCCACTGAGTGCAGAGAAGGATACAAAGGGATTGGAAAGCCCTGAGGCATGGGTGTGAGGACCAGGAGCCCAGGGCTGAGAGGTTCAAGAACCTCCTGTGCAGGCATGGGACTGTTTTATGTTGGGTTTCTGTTACACCGAAGGGGCAGACTAAATCATGACTTAGTCGGAGGGCCAAGTTACAGGGAAAAGAGACACAGACCCCTTCCCAGCAACAGAATGCCACATGGGGGATGTTATGCAGGGAAGAGAGCTGCTACGTCACATCCAGCCAAGTAGAGCTGCTTCTAAGGCATGAACATACTTCATAATGCTTAACTGAGCAACATCGGAAGCAACAGAATCCAGAAGTTCTATCCACAGATAAGGCATGGAAAGTTGCTGTAGTAGGAGAAAAATAAGCTTTAAGTGAGCTGTGGATTATTCAAACTGCTCTTACACTGCTGACTAAGTAGTAAGTGAGGATACATTCAAGGTCACTAAAAAAAAAAAAAAAAAACAACCTTTCCTTTGTGCCAATTCCATCCTTACTAACATACATCACTGTTACAGGTCCAGACAAGCAGAATTAGACAGGGCAAAACATGAACACACACTTATCTATTGAACAATACAATTTCTATTAGGAAGAAATGTATACGCTGAAATTTGCCAACACTGAATACAAAACAATAATTCACTTTTGCACTCAGTTGTTCATAGGCCTCTTTTGAGCAAAGATGCTTGCCAAATTGTATGTGGCAATGTTGCAGTATGGAATCATGCCTGAAAGAATGTAACTCAGACAGCTCTTTTCAGGACATTTGATGCTTGAACAACATTTGTTTACAGTTTTCTCAAAGACAAATGAACGCTGCTATGAATAGGTCTCTACCAAATTCACAGCCTTGAACAATGCATCATGGATTGTGAAATCTGATCTCCCCAGTGAAATTCTGTGCCCTGATGGGAGGGCTCTTCCTCTGCACGGGTTCCAGCTGCTAGTCCCAGCTTGGGACGGGACTTCCTCTTCGTCTGCAGGGGTTGCTCCCAGGAGTGGGTAAGACCCACTTCTGGGAACAACCCCCAGTTGCAGGAAGCTCCAAGGCAAGAGCTGTCACTCCTTCTCCACCCGAGGTAGTAGAAGGCTGCAGGTTCTGTTGTCACCAGCCACTCCACCAACCATCAACCCGCTTCTTCCCCCAACTCAGGTGGAAGCCTGCAGCTCCAGCTGTCACCCCACAGGCCCAGGCTGGAAGCTGCCAGGAAAATCAGACACACAGCAACTTCCCATATCCTGCAACCCTCACTTCTGTGCTGTTGCTGGCAGTGGTGCTAACTTTAGAGCTAAGCCCCTGGGAGGAGCCTTCCTCTCTGGCTGCCCAGCTGTGAAGGCAGCAAACCTGCCTGCCACAAAGGGTGGCAATTCCACAACTCCCCTAAAATGGCCTTGTAAACTTCCCCCCTCAACCCCACCATTACTGCCTTTTGGGTGGGGATCCCAATGGTAACAGCAACATAACATTTCAGATGCAAACATTTGAAACACTTATTTTAAAACCCCTGGGCTGTGAAACTGACCAAAATGGAGCCTGAATTTGGTAGAGCCCTAAACTCTGAACTAATGCGTTACTATAATACACCCAATCCACTAGCTACTTTAAAGTTATATCAATCATCAAAGATACACATAACCAACCACGCTAGAGTTCACTCTCATTCAGAAAATGAGATATTATTGTGTAAGATTGGCTTTAGGCATTACAACTTTTGAACTACATCCAAGCAACAGCATTAGGCAAATTTTTGCTTTTAGATCTAGAAAATCTTTGACAAACCTTACTGGGGAAATAAAAATGACAACACTACAATCAGTTTAGCCACCTGATATGTAATGTAAAGTACACACATCTGAGAAAAGCCAAGTAACTGTGCTACAAAAGTTCAGAGGAAAAGCCGCATTAGTCTGTATACAGCAAAAGCAATAAGACTCCTGCGGCACCTTAAAGACTAACAAATTTCTTCAGGCATAAGCTTTCATGAACTGCAACCCACTTTGTCAGATGTGACGAGTGGCATCTGACAAAGGCTACAGTCCATGGAAGTTTATGCCTGTAGAAATTTGTTAGTCTTTAAGGCTTCACAGGACTCTCATTGTTTTTGCTGTGCTACAAAAAACACTACGACTGACATTGGCATATATTAATAGCCCTTGCTTAGCCAGGGAAACACTAGGGAGAAAGATCCTTTTACCCCAGTGCTCAGACTGTACTCCCCCCCTCAGGGAGGGTACTGCATAGTCTACTTGCTAGACACTAGTCCCTGAGAGTAACTGGTTGAGGAGTGGAAAGGACCATGAACACGAAAAGCCATTTCTCATACTTCAGCTCATCTTTAAGAACTCTTCACTTCTTTACTGCAGAGACTGTCATGCTATGAGACACTGATTTTTCTGGATGTGAGTTGTTTCCTAATTTATGCTGTGATTATAAAAAGTTAGGTTATGTGCTACTCTTTAGCAGTAATCGTACTAACAAAAATCAACTTCTAAATATGTGCAAGTCCATTCAGTAGTTCTCAAAAATGTTTGCCCAGAACAAAATTTACAGATTCTACTCACCTTTTCTATTTCTGGTATCTCGATATAAATTTATAGTAATTGATATGCATCAGAACAGAAAAACCCCACACAATCTTCAACATATCTTTATTCAGGTATGCTCACAGTACAAATTACTACTCAACAACAGTCCCACAAATCCCATAAATTATATTGAAAAGAATATCATATTTCACAAGAAACCTAACATTATGAAGCCTTGGAACACACAGGTATGGAGCAGAGCAGGTGCACATCCCAGCAACGAACAGGTTGTTTAGCAGACATTCCTTAACTGAAAATATCACAAAGCTCTCTATTCTAAACTAAGTGTGTTTGGGAGGGAAAGTTCAAAGGTGCTTCGCTCTCCAAGTGACAATTTCAAGAATGTCTATTTTGTTTCCAGACTTGCTATGGTAAATACCTTTTTGAGAGACAAAGTCAATTGACCTTTGCTTTATAGAAATCCCTTGAACACTCCCTTCAAAGCTTTAACATTTTCTCTTGAAAGTTTATTGCACTGTTAAGTCTATTTTTACTAAATATTTCTGACAGAGATCCAACGAGTTTTTAAGAGGTAAAGTTCTTCATGTCAATCACATATGGGCAAATAAAACTGATATTTGACATCTACATGTTCCTCAAGTTAATCAACTTCAGGAACATATAAGACCTCCAAATGGTCATTTACTGCTGGTCCTAACCACTGAAATACTCTTAAATTTATATGTCTAACAACCACACAGTTCATAAACTTTAATTTCACTGAATAGGCACCTTTATACCACAGGAATAAAGAACACTTGTTCTGTTGAAGACTTCTTTATTTTAGAGCCAGTTATTTGGGGGGGGGGGTTCAATTTAATCATAGGCCTGTGCAACAATTTATATAATAAACCACACATTCCTATTGTTTGAGGACATGTAAACATTAACCACAGTTGTTTAAATCACTGTTGTAAATGCTTCTTTGTGAGTTCCCACATTATGCAGTGTGGTATATTAAAAAGTGTTCTAGCTAAAATGATATTCTAGTCTTATGCTGGTTTGGAGACACCTTCATAACCTATTTGAAATTAGCACATTACTGTCAAATATAAGATTTGGTTTAACAGCAAACAAGTCTAGGAAAAATAAAATGAATAGCAACTATTATATATATATATATATAGATATATATATAGATATATATATATAGATATATATATAGATATATATATATATAGATATATATATAGATATATAGATATATATGTCTCCAGCTAAAGAAAAACTGTATATTGATAATACTTAGCCATCACCAGCCCAAGTGAAATTTTCCCATCCTTTCAAAGGAATTTATGTGACCACACTGTTTTATGGGGGTGGGCTTTTTTTTAAGAGAGAGAAAGAAGTACTCACACTATTTGGGTGCTGAATAGCAGCTTCATGCTGCAGCCTCACCCTCTGGGGCATCATCACATCATCCTGAAATAAATGGCACACTGTTACTGAAAAGAAAAAGGGTCACAATGTAGTTCTCAAACACATACTAGAATACGTTGTTAGGTTGAAAATCATTTCACTGGCCTGCAAACAAAACTTTTTTAAAAAATACAAAGATAGGAAATATTAAAACCACTTTGACCATTGTTTAGTTTCTTCTTAAATGGTTCAAAACATACAGATACTGTATTTTTAAAGGAATCTCACTAAATCTTGCAGAATTAAAAATTAGACATAGCTTATCTAAATCCCACTTTTACTCTGCTCTGCCAGTCTGTGGTATTCTGATGAGGCAAATACTTAAAAATATATGAATCCAGATCACTGAAGCATTCTCCAAGCAGTATTTCAGAGAAAGAGAGACAGAGAGGGATATAAACATTCAGAAACAGAACAGTGTTAATGACTCCATGTACAGGATACCATTGAGCAACACAAATACTCTGGAAGTACCTTTCAGGACAAGAAAGGGAACTGCACTGACAAATCTTGGGGCTTTTCTGTATACTTGGTTGTAAAACTAGGAAAATAGTCTTGTAGGTCAACTGATGTTTGCCTGTCCTCTCATCACACACTATGAGCAGTTGAAAGAGTCATTCAAAGTACAGATGTAGCGACATGGCACACAATTTAACTACTCAGCCCTGTCACAGATCCAGTCACGGTTCTACTCCTGGCCTACTCACCAGACTGTTCTGGAGAAATCCAGCTGCTGGAACCCTATATGCTTTAAGCATGTAATGTGAACAAAGCCCAGGCATTAGCTCTTAGTGCTTCTAAGGACACTTGATAGTGAATCGCCTATCTACCACCCCCTGCTGAGCATACAGACCACTCAACCCACTAACCCGACCCTCCAAACAGTGCTGAGCCTTCAGATGTGCTTAAACATGCCCTCTCCCAGAACTCTATCTGAAGTCTTCCTTTTCAAGGACACATGATAGCTGTAATGCACAAAATGCACAGCCACTTTTCATAGTGTTCTAGCACACTAGTGCACTTTAGTTAAGCATGAGAAATACACAAAGTACAGACCGTGTAGGGAAAAAAAGATATCCTAATTTCAATGCCTCTCCCTCAAGTTCAGCTCATCTATCAACTGTGAGTCATAGGAGGGAGTGAATCTATGTTCAAGCAGACAGATGTTCTCCTCTCCCTAGTCAGGCTCTGGCAAAAGCCAGAGTCAGTGAAAATGGCTGCAGACCAAACTCTTCTGTATGGGAGCTCAACAGATACAGGACATTTGTAGTTGAACAGAGGGCCACCCCCATTAAATGAATCTCTATTGTCAGTCCCGTATCTCTACACTTTGGAATTTTAGTCCAACATGGAGGCAAAAGAGATCTCAGAGAAGACAACTAGTCCAACATTGAAAATAGAGACAAGTCCCAAAGAGGTAGCCACCTTAGTCTAGTTCAGCAAAACAAACAAGGAATCCTCTGGTACTTTTAAAAACTAATTTATTTATCACATGAGCCTTCTTCAAACATCTGACAAAGTGCAATTTTCTCCCACGAAAGCTCATGAAATAGATAAATTTGTTAGTCTTCAAAAATGCCACAGGACTCCTTGCTTCTTTTATTCAAAATGGAGTTTGCATCTTGGTAAAGCTGCATACAGAGTTCACAATCTCACACAGAATTCTTGAGTTGGACACACATATCTCCCAAGTTGCCACAAACCCTCTAAATGTACAGAGCAGGAATTATAATGTTCACTGTTTGAGGAGCTGGGGTCGGGGGGGGGGTGTCAGAGAAATAATCTAAATAAAACATGTCCATAAAATCTGCAGTCTGAAGTTATTGATTTGGATATTTATTCTTTGTTACTTAAGTAGATTTTTGAGTGATAACAAGCCTTGTAATTGAGGATTGCACTGTAGATGCACAGTACGACAGGAACTAAGACATACATATGAATAAAAGACATGTATAGCAGAGTTCCTCAATTCCACAGGCTAGCTACAGATAAGCAGATACATTTTGTTGATTTAAGTTGATAAAATTATAGTTGATAAAGACATTTTCTCAAAAGTCCTTTGCCAAGATTTCTCCTGAGTGAAGGATGGAAAGTAATAGGACAGAAATAAGGTTACCTCAACTGAGAATTTCCATGCTTTCCAGAGTTTGGTATTTTGTTTCATTTTGGTTTTTAAAATGTAACTTTTAACACTGAAAATTCCAGGTTAACTATGAGTGTCTCTTAAGTAACTCATGGATACTTTCAACTGTAAATTCAGCGGAAAGATTTGTGACCAGTACACAGCGTTAATAAATGCTTTGGACAAATTCTAACTCTAAAGCTCAGACCAGGAGGGAACTCTAGATTTCAGAAGTTGCATCCAACCCTGGCTTCCACAAAATGAACACAGCTGATACTCCACAGGTCTGGCCAAGGGTGCTCTGTGTGGTAGGGTGAAGGAATTAAGGTCTATGTTTTTCACATGTATGCTTTGCTTCTTGAATTATTTATGCTCCTGGCAAGAGTATCTGCACAGACAGATATGAAAAAGTGATGTATGTTCTCTCAGGCTGGCCAAAATGCATATGTAAATCACACTGTTTTTACAAAAGCGAAGAGGTCTAGAATTGGGCCTCTAATATTCTTGTGAATGTCTCAGGCCAAGGCAACTATTTTGCAACTAGTTGTTTTGTTTATTAATTTTTTTCCTCACAGTATTATCAAACTTTTCAAACCTTCATTATGTTTCTTAGCTGATTTCTTTTTCAAACAAGTTTTCTGAAACATTTCCTTTCAACTCCTATGATGAGCTTAGTAAGAAGTTTCAAGGGGCAGCCATGTTAGTCTATTTCTGTAAAAGCAAACATGGAGTCCTATGGTACTTAAAGACTAACAAATGCAATAAATAAATTTGGTAGCCTTTAAGTACCATAGGACTCCTTGTTTGTCTTAGTTAGAAGGTGTGCTAGGAACACATGTACAATATATCACTATAGTACAAACCTAGATATATGAAGAATACCATTAAACAGTCTAGTACCCATACATAAAACAACAGTATCAAATATACATACTTTACAAGAATCCATGAATAAGTGCTCTGTGGCACTTAAAGATTAACAAATTTATTTTTTGTATGAGCTTTCATGGGAGAGCAAAATGCTGCCTTTGTGCTCAACCAAGGCTGAACCTTAGCTGTCAACGACACTCCATCACAGAGACAATGATGAGGGAAAGGCTAAATGATCACTGTGTTGCTAAAAGGTAGCAATCACAGGATTTGGGTGAGCACGCATGCCTCTTGATCTTCAGTTTCATGATTTGAAGACAGTGGCAAAACCCTTTGTAGTCCCATGACTCATAGTGGTCTTGGTTTTATGCACCTCTCAGGCTTGTATAAAAAATAGAATACCCATTACCAAAAAAAAAAAAAAAAAAAAAGAAACCTAATTCTGCAGTATTTTCAGCACGCAAGTCAGTCAATCAGAATTATTACCAAATAAATATAAAGAACAGGGTTTTTATTTTCTTAGTGTTAGAATGGCAGCGGTCTATTCTCTCATCAACTTATGGGCCACTAGCACAGGAAACTTGTGCATATTAATAAGAATTGCATGTACAATGCAGCCCACTCATCAATGATAGAAATATAAATGGCTCAAGTGTAATGAAATAAAGGATATTCCACTGGAACACTAGCGTAATCTAATTCTGAAGGCAAAAATTCAAAAACTATGAAGAGGGTACGTGGTTTGTAAGCTCACAGTACTCAGAAAAACCCAAAACTGAATAAAAAACGTTTGGGAAAGTGGCAATGTGAGATGAAGGTTTTTTTTATTTCTCTGTCACTGTTGACCACTACTCAGGTTGATACTGTCCATAAATTCTCTTCTCACCTCAGTACAATTCATGTAGACACCCATCCACATCTTAGACCCCTAAAAAAATCTACCATCATTATTATAACTGGAACCTCATTATGAATACTGGCAGAGGACTGAATCTGAGAATAAGCTAATTTCTCATCATGAGAGGTTCTTGCTCCAAATCAGAATGAAGAAATCCTATCAGCAAGAAGTGTTCTTTGCTGTATATTGCTTGTTTTGTTGTTAAATAAAAGACTTCGGTCTTCATACTTGTCATCAGGGGTGTTGTTGCCAAAGGGCCCACAGGGCACGAGCCCTGGGTATCTCCAGCCCTGAACTGAGAACTTCAGCAGTAGAGGCTAGATTGGGCCCCCAGGCCCAGATCCCCAAATATTTTTCTGGGGCAGTGACACCCTGATTGTCATACAATATCCTTCTTGATTATCAAAATTTGTGTTTGTGAAAAGGATAAGGAAAACCAATAAGACACATAAGTCTGTAAAATATCAAACTTGTCGTATACTTTAACTTTATTTTACAAAAAAATATTACTCCTAGAAGGAATTTTAAAACACAATGCACCAGCAGTTAGACTGCAATTAAAATATACTCCATAAAATTAGATTTTGAAATTATTTTTCTTTCCACTCTAACATAAAGACACTATTTTCTGAAACAAGAGACAGACAGACTTGTAAAATTGAGATAATACCCTTCCTACCCCGAACAGAGTACAAACACCCGTTACATTGTCCAAATTTACCCTCCTCCTGGGGTTTGGTGTTAATGTTTTAAAAATATCAACCTTTAGCCCAAGCTTTCCATTCAAGGTAAGCTGTTCTATGCATTTCCTCTGTTCCAGACCCCCTTGTTCACTTCACTAACACATGCCAACCTCTCTCATATCTTGGCTGGAGGAACCTGGAGCTGAGAACTCAGTCATTTTATCATTGTGAATGAGCAGTACCTCCTTTGCTTGTCTATGTAGAGTTTTAGCAAATGATCTAAGTGTGAATCAACAGAGAACCCCTGAATCCCTATTTGTGCCCTAAAAGTTGCCTGGTAAATCAGACAAAGATGAGTTCTGTCAAAAACATTGATTTGCCAAACTAGAAATGTCTCCTGAAAGCATGCCACTTCGAATTGCAGACAGGCTTCGGCAGTGAAGCTGACAAAATCTTCAGTTTCAGTGAACAGTTGCCTGTCTCAGGTGGCTTATTCTGTTCTGGAAACAGTGTGTGTTACAGTGTTTCTCAACCTCAATTTGGCTGGGTGATTTCCGGTTTGTTAGAAATTTTGAAAAGTCCAGTTTTGGTCTGTTTCAGAATCACACAAAATTTTGGAATATTGAAGTTTCTTGCACACAGAAATTTGTAATCTAAAGTTTTGGCCGACTCTCCCAGCCATCCTCTTTCACTTCTATATAGTAATATCATTTTTCAGAGACCTCTACATGTAACAAACATTCAATCCCCATATCACCAACAACCTATTCTCCTTTTTCATTAAAAGGATAATACAGACCAATGCCAACATGAGCAATCTGAATGCCCGAGCTGAATAACCTTGATATGCAAGTGACACCATGCACTATCAAAAATCAAACCAAGAACAGAAAAGTTCCTGGAAGTGGATCCAAATAATTAAATGCATTTTAAGGTTAAAGATAAAACGGCTTCTATTATTATTTCATTAGTTTATCATCACTTGTGCTCAAGTGACCAAAATATATAAAAGATCTATAAATCACAAGTAGTTCTTTGTATTTTATCTTTAGGCAACATTGTACAGTAACAAGTAGGAAACATGACTGATTTTCAGAGACACTGGGGAAAATTCCTACTAATCAATTCTGTAACAGTCCAAGTTGTACTAAGCAGGGAAGACTAGAAACTCTATAGGTCATAACTCTTTTGAAAGAATGACAACTCCGTATATCAACCAGACCACAATTATTAATATAGCATGATCCCGACTGCTCCAATAAAATGGCAGTCTATTTTACTCCACTTACCTCATTAAAAAGGTACATATGGAGAGGGGTGATGGAGGGAGACAGGCATATTAACAAAGTAAACAGACAAAGGCAAACTGAAAGATAGAACAGGGTCCTTCAGATAATAGTATTCATTTCATTTTACTAAAACAGTGGTTCTCAATCTTTTGGTGGGTCATGGCACACTTGGTGGCGTATTGTGACCCTATGAGATATATAAGCCCATTCCACACAGGCCAAATCCAGCCACCTCAGCAGCTTTCTGCGACACACTTACTGCTGTATAATGACACAGTAATGTGTCCCAACACAGTGAGTTAGAGCCACTGTACTAAAGAACCTCCACCTTATTTCTTTATATCAAGAAAGCTAGGTCTTAGTACAAAATGTTACTTTATGGCAGTGTCAGAAGATTAGGACTAATATTTTAAAAGTAAGTCTACTGTTCATTGCATGAATTACATTGAGGTTATTAACTAAGTACTTGGTAACATAAAAGAAAAGTGGTTAGAGACAATATAAAAGGCCAAAAATTTCTGTGGTATCTTTCTATCATAGCCCCTTCAATTTCTATTCTTGTTCTAAACAATTTTAGTGCTTGGGACTCTTTATATGTGAGTCCTACACAACTAATATTCTGGAAGCATATTTAACACAAATTGATTGATTTATGTTCCAATTTAAAAAATACAGACTACATGATGAAAATAAACCAAAGGATAGGACCATCAAGGTAAATACTGCATGACCAAGATCCAAAGGGGTAGCTGTGTTAGTCTAGTTCAGTAAAACAAACAAGGTGTTGTGTGGTGCTTAAAGACTAACAAATTTGTATGCACTTTTTTCAGCTTCGAGTGGATTTAACTTTTTTATAACCAGACTAGTAACTTGACAGATAGTGAGATTTGATTTCAATACCAAAAACATTTTGGATTCTAAATGCAGACCTGAGATTAGCTCAATTGTCAACTGCCTTTATATAAATAATCTGATTACCTTCAGCAGAGAGGGACCAACAAATAATACAGCAACTACAATATTTCAAACAGCCTATTACTGCTGCAAGACATTAGTCCAGTGGTTTTCAACCTTTTCTCTGCTGTGGCACACCTCAATGCCTTTAATAATTTTGAAGCACACTGCCATATAGTTGCCAAATGATCTCATGAATATGCACAGCCAATACAGAACTCTGAGTAGTTTTTCAAAAAATTCCTTGGCATACCTGCTTAGGCCTCACAGCACACCTTTGTGCCGTGGCACACTGGTTGGGAAATGCTGCATTAGTCTATATTGCTAACCGTACTGAATAAATGTCAATTTCATGCCAGAGATAAGGAAAAAAATACAATAAGTAGAATGAAAACAAGTTGCAACTTTATTAGTTAGCATCATTGACTTGACAGAGCTCTCTCCTGCTCCCTCTCCCCCCACCCCCAAAACACCCCCATTATCAGCCAAAACGTACCAGGCTAATGTTTCACCCAGTTCCCTCATATCCTCTATCTTCCATTAAGGCCCCCATCACCAATTAAGTGCCATTCTGTCATGTGAAATAGTCTCACTGTCCCACCAGCACTACACCCATTTCCATGCTAGAACTGCAGTGATCAACCCATGTACTTTATCTTAGTTTCCCCATCCTGCTCTGTTCTTCCAAACAGGCGATAGCTGCAGAAAGGAAGTCTAACATCACAAAGCTATGGGACCTCGAAGCTTTCACGTGTCATTATCCTGCCTGTTCAAAAGAATGGAGTGGACAGGTAAAGCAAAAGAACTACACAATATGCATTCATCTGTAACCACAAACCAAACCCCAGACCAGCACAATCAGTATCTCTGTAAACTTATTCCTTCAGACTGTATTTGGCCAGGCAGAGACAGAAACTGCTCAGATGCTCAACTTCAACACCAGGCATTTAAAATGTACAATTTGTTTCGTTTTTAAATCATGCAGTTAGATTTACAAAATAAAACAGTACAAGAATGCCTTTGGATCAATTTGGTAGCCTTGTGCTTTGGCTGGATGGTCCCAGGTTTTTTTTGTTTTTTTTTAAACAAGTTAATGTCAGGGGTTAAAGTTAGGGGGAATGCACCAGAATGCAGTTCCGGGGCCCTCTATTTTTAGGCTGGCAGTGTTGCAGGGCCCCTAAAAATAGAGGAACACATTGGTACATTGTGTTCCAGGGCCCTCCTGTAAACAGCAAGAAAAGCTAGAATGCAGCTTTCCGGTGGCTCCACCTTAAGGCCTGCTCCTCCTTAAGCCCAGCCAGCAGATAGCTGCGGCAGGCTGGGAGTTTGTGAATCCCACCCCCTCACCCCGGGGCAGGAGCAGCTTGTGGCTGGGAAGCAGCTTCCAGCCAGCCTGCAAACAGCAGAAGTAAGGGCTTGGGTCTGGGAAGCTGCTGGGGTTTTTTTGCATGTGTGTATGGGGGGGGGGGGTAGTGGGGAAGGGACTGGGTTCTAGGGATGTGTATTGGGGGGCCCACCCATACTGGAGGGTTCTGGGGCCCACCAAATTATACTTTAACCCCTGGTTACTGTTCAAATAATACCTAAAGTACTATAAACATGAGACTTCTCTCCTTATTTCATAGATCATGTTATTCCAGTGTCTCCATCACCTAGTCAAATAATGGGAATCATTCACTGTATATCACACGTGATAATGATAAAACTAAGATCCAAAGGGGCAGCCATGTTAGTCTAGTTCAGTAAAACAAAAACAAGGAGTCCTGTGGCACTTAAAAGACTAACAAATTTATTTTTTGCATGAGCTTCTGTGGGAGAAAATCCCACTTTATCAGGCACTAAATTAAGGTCTATCCTCTAGATCAGTGGTTCCCAACCTATAGTCTGCAGAGTTACTTGAAAGGGTCCGCAGACAGGCTGGGAGCTGGAGCCGGATGACACCAGCCGTGGAAATGAGACGCCAGCAGTGCCAGCCAGACATTGGAAGGGAGCTGCTCTGCTCCAGGCTGTGAGTTTTTAAAACTCCCCCTCTGCCCTGAGCATGCTCAGATCATGCTCAGGGCAGAAGGAGCAACCTGGGGCATGGCCACTCCCGGCTCCAGCGGCCAGATAAGGGAGACCCTGGGGGGTGGGGTTGGGCTTGGGCTTGGGGGCAGACAGCTGGGGAAAAGGTGCAGTGGGGCTGAGTCAGCCCTGGGCAGAGGGGGAAGCTGGGGGCAGACAGCTGGGGAAAAGGTGCAGTGGGGCTGAGTCAGCCCTGGGCAGAGGGGGAAGCTGGTGGCAGAGTACGGGGGGTACGAAGGGGAGAGGGATGACTTGGGGCCAGACCCCACCAGCGCCTCCCCCACTGCAGCTCTGCCACTCCGCATTGTGTGTGCCTGATTCTGCCTGCAGCAGCAACATGAGATTTCATATGCAGCCAAGGGGCCACAAAGATTTTTCTTCTATAGAAGAGGGGTCCCCAGCTGTTAAAAGGTTGGGAACCACTGCTCTAGATCCTTCAGTTGCACATTTCTCTGAATTCCTTCCAGTTCATTGACTTTTCTTCCATTCTTAGATACCCTGAATTTCATGCAATATTCTAAGCAGGTCAGTTCTAACTGTTGACAGGCTAACTGGATTCAACGCTACCCCCTGGGGAGCTGCCCTGGAAAACTGGGGGGTTTTTTGTAAATTTTAACCTAGGACAGACTATTTGTAGAATATGCCAGAAAACTTTGAACTGATTTGTACGTGTGAAACCAATTAAAAAATGGTCAGGATCATCTTTATTCTCTCCAGAAAAATAGTTTGCTATAAGTTTCACTGTATATTCCTGATTTCCAGGTTAGAGTCTGTATTCAAGTCACTGTCCTCCTCCCTCCTCTCACCTGCTCTCTGTCGATACTGGCCCAAATGATGACCCCTCCTGTGCAAGGGAGCAGAGCAAGTAAAAGATGCCCCTTTATTTTCTTCCATCAGTGCATTGTACCTCCACATCCTGAGAGTATCTGGAAGCAGGTCATGCAGTTGCACATGCCTCCCCTGTGGTTGCAGACGTGCACAAAAAGGCAAGGAAAGCATGCAGCGGGGCCTTAATCCTACCTCCCCATGGCAAAGTAGGCACATCAAAGAGTGGTGGGGAGATTGGGAGAGAGATTGTGACTCTCAACACTGATCTAGGAGTACTGCTACAAGCCCCTCCTAGCTATGGATTTGATCACAAACTGATACATAGGTCTCAATAAATGATGAAATTAGTCCTTAGACTATATTATGGGTTCAACACAATAAGGGCTCACAAGGAGCAGGTTAATCAAGAGAAAAATCTCACAACAAATATGCAAGTATGAAGTGAAATGTGATGCTCAATGTGATCAATTTTACTGGCAGTCATTAAGAAACCCAAGCCATTTCTTCCAAAATGGGGCTAGTGTCACAGTCAAATTTCAAAATCAGTATTTAGATTTTATCCATTTTAATCCTCCCTGCATTTTCAACTGGATATGCAATTCCTCACTTCCTGCCCCAAAAACTGTTATGATGGGCTATTAACCAACTGCATCATTCTGTCTGAATGCAACTGCATTTCAGTTAAATGATTCCAGTTTGCAAGCACTATGGAATCATTTGAGATAAAAAGCATATTACTAATATAAGCTATTTATCATGAAGATCATAAAGTAAAAAGTTTACAGATTTATTTTTCGTGCTATAATGGAGGTCTCTATGCACTGCTCCTTGGCAAATAAAATGGAAACAATAGAAAAAGGACAGTTTTCTGCACTGAAGTACATAACACCTGCACTGATTATATCAACAGTGTACAATTCCATTTATTACAGTCACAAAATGCTTTCTGCAAATGAATTAAAATTTCACATAAATATATGAAAATTGTTATTAAAAATAATCACTCATTTGCTAACATTCAATTAAAAAGATCTGATTATGTGTTTTTATTGTTAAGTGTAAATATATAGACAGTGTACATAAAATACAAACTGCCAAATAATTATTTAAGTAGTAATAAGCAAAGCACCAAACCAATAATAGAATCTTGTAACAGACACTCAAAATAACCCAGAATTTATAGAAATTGTGTTCGCTACATTCATGCTTCCTGTTCTTCTCTTTTTGAGCAGTGAAGTAATATGCTGAAAGATGGGAGAATGAAAAGGGCTTTCTTCCACATGGAAAGCCAGCAAGGATTTCTAACAAGCCCAGATGTACTTTTGCCTTTGTGGAGCCCCTGATCTCCATCACCTTTCAGACAGGCAGGCATGCTGCGGGCTCGTGCTCATATCAGTGATATATTCCTTATCAGAAAGCTGGCTTGCTTCAGTCAAGTTCCCATACTTACAGATACTGACAAACACCCAAAGCTGATTATAGCAGATATCAACTGGGATATTTTCCTTACAGCAAATGATACTGCACTCACAAACAAATCAAAACACATTATTTAAACTGAGTTATTTGTTTTATTTTTATTTCATCCGGGGGGGGGGGGGGGACTCTAGAAGAAAAGTCTGAACTTCAGGACACTATTCCAAATTGTCTCTATTTCTGTATTTGTTTCTTAAATCAGTGTGTGGACAAATTCAAAATGTTAAACATTTATTAGACACATTTATACATAATCTGCCCGAACTGCACTAAACTCCAGAATGAGAACCTGTTGAAAAATTTGCCTGAAATTCCTATCCCCGCCCCTGCTTCCCCACACACACTATTTTGACTGAACACAGCAATTCAACATGCAAATACATTCTGTTTTGTAATACAAGGTCAACTGTAATAAAGAAGAAAATTTCATTTAAAGACCTAAATTAACCATGAAACCAAAGATTAATGCCAAAAGAGTGACTTACATATTTCACTATTTCCATTTGCTTAAATAATATATTTTAATTATTTTAATTTTTATTTTCTATATTTATTTCAGAATTTAGGATAAGGTTTGACTTTGCCTCATTAGCATATGGAAAAAAATAAATCAAATAAATCCTTCTCATAATATATAGTTAAAATAAGCTGAACTTCATATGGGCACCAAAAACGTCTATACACCTATGAGATTATCAGAAAGCATTTTAAAGATATAAAGTAATAATTAACGATATTGATAACATTGTTCCTAAAATTCAACTTTTCACTTTTAAAGTAAAGCAATAAAGAGTAAATACTAATCAACAACAATAAATACATGACAGGCAAAGTGAACAGCAATGCCTAAATTTGAGATTATACATGTTTTCATTCCAAAGTCTCATTTTCAGGCATATGTAAATAATATTGTCACTTAGTGGTATATTAATGTCTATATCACTTTTGAAAATGAGATCTGGGCTCCTAAATCAGTTAAGCATTGCAATGTTTAACAAAGCAGTGCTAGCGTGCCACTAAAAACCTGCGCCTTTTGAATATATTTTTGGAAAAAAGCACCATCATCCCTCAATTACAACTTTTCACGATTCAGTGAAAAATCCCTTGCATTTGGCCTAGTTATCCTTATTTTACAGAATTGTAAACTGAGGCCCAGAGAAAATAACACCTGTAAACACAAACATCTAATTTTACTCACAGCAGTGAAGTACGTGCATAAATGTTTACAAAACCAAGGTATAAGTAACTTGCCATGGTCACACAGCAAAAAGAATGAAAATACCAGTGGCGAAAAAAATACAGATCTGATTCCAAATGCACTGATCTAATCAACAGACCAACATCCGTCTTCAGAAATGTTTCTATCAATTCCGCTCATGAACTAAATATTTGGGATTTTTTATTGTTTTAAATTACTGAGTTAATCTCTTACATTCTAAACTAAAGAATTCTAATTTTACAAACATTGGAAAAAAGTTTTACTAAAAAGTTTATTCTTTTATAGATCATTGAATAAATAATATGGCCTCAACTGATTTTTCTTTCTTTTTTATGCTCATTAGTAGTGTAACAATGCTCACTCCATATTACAGCACTGGTAAAGGGAATTAAAATTGCTTCCAACCTATTGACTATTTAGAAACATAGTTTTCCTTAGCACCTGTCTGATTTTTTTTCAGTAGGGACAGAGGCATGGAATAGGGGCCTTGGACTGGTAGATTACAAAACCACACAAAATAAATGAATCTGCAATAGAAAGCCTATGCACTGCCTCTTTTCCTTAGCTTGATATGACAGGCAAAAATACTTCAAAACTTCACATTGGTCCTGGTAAAGAAAAGTTATCACTTTTTATGGAAATTAAAAAGCAACCTACCCTGCCAAGAAAAAGTTATGGTGACTGCAAAAACAAATGAGTGTTGTGTGCTTAACTGAAAACTAGACTTATGAACTCCAAAGCACTTCAAGGTGGACTAGTTAAGATCCAATGACCTCTTTTTAAAGTTTAAATAAGTTCTATATTGAGATGCTTTTGTTGCTTGGGTCTCAAAAACAAAAAAGGAAAAGAAAAAAAATCAAAAACACAACTTATCTGAGACAGATTTCATGGTAACTTCACTTTCCTGAGGTAAATAGTGCAGTAACAGCAAATCTCAGAAACAGAAAGATAAAGGATCAGCAGCCACCAATTCAAACAAGGGAACATTAATTCCTGTGCTCTTTCCTCATGTATGGTAAATAAATTAAACCTCCTTCACTGACAGTGTCACTTGGAACTGTTAGAGTGACAGAATTTTGGCAGTACAGTTCACATCACATTGGTTTTGAGGTGATCAAGAAACAAGCATATTTAAAACAAAAACTGTGTACAACAGTGTAGCTGGCAAAAAGTCGGGATCTAAAATATTGTTTGACAGAATAACCATTTAAACTATTACAATTATATCAATTAAATGATATAATATTTTACTTCCTTATGGGTTTGTAGGGTGGCATCCACAGAATGCATGGTGGGCATCCCCTCATGTCGCCACACTGCATCCCCCCAAAAGCATGGGACCCGACTCATCTGATTGCCATAAAGCAGGCCCTCCAGAGTTGGGATGCCATTACCCCTCCCAGCCCACAGGAGAGGGTATAAGACTCCTGATTCTCTGCCCACCCCTTGAACCCATCCGCAGCACTCCTGCCCCTACACCAGGATCAGGGACACCCCCTATGCCAGCCTGACTTCCCCAGACCTTTCACCCACTTGCACCTTAGCCACAGCCACTCAGCTCACTGTTACCCAAGCTGGCACGACCACTGGCACCAAACCCATAAGCTTCCAGGGCTCTCTCCTGAGTATGTGTGAGGACATGTCCCAGCCCCTTCTCAAATCACCTCTCACAGAATCATAAGGTTGGAAGGGACCTCATAGGTCATCTAGTCCAACCCCCTGCCAGAGGCAGGGCCACTCCCACTAAACCATCCCAGTCATGGTTTTGTCCAGCTGGGCCTTAAACACCTCCAAAGATGGAGATTTCACCACCTCCCTAGGCAGCTCATTCCAATGCTTCACCACTCGCCTAGTAAGAAAGTTTTTTCTAATATCCAGCCTCGACCTCCCTAACTGTAACTTGAGACCATTGCTCCTCGTTCTGTCCTCCGTTACTACATCCCTTCAAGTAGCTGAAGGTTGCTATCAAATCCCCCCTCAATCTTCTCTTCTGAAGACTAAATAAGCCTAATGCTCTCAGTCTTTCCTTATAGGGCTTGTGCTCCAGCCCTTTAATCATTCTGGTTGCCCTCCGCTGGACTCTCTCTAGCATGTCCCTGCAGGGGTATCGCTGGGGTGGGGAGGGACCCAGGGCATGGGCCCAGCCCCCGCCCCCAGAGGGGAGGCCCCGCCCCCAGCCAGAAGGCCACACCCCCTGGCCCAGGATAGGCCAGGGGGAGGCCGCGGCACGGCGCAGCCCGGCCCGGCCCGGCCCACAGCAGCCACTGGAGGCCGGGCCTGCCGCCGCAGCCCCCAGATCTGGGGCCTGGCCACTGGCGGCCGCGGCTGCGGCGGCCCCGTCCCCGGCCTGGGATCCGGGGCTGCTGCCGCTTCTGGCCGGGCTGGACCAGGCCGGGCCGCGCCACGCCGCACCGTGGCCTAGCTGCAGGCAGCGGCACGGCCTCCCCCTGGCCCTATCCCTGCCGGGTGGCCAGATATGCCCCGGATCCCTGGCTGTAGACACAGCCACGACCTGCCAGGGATCGGGCCCCAGATCCCCAGCTCGATTGGGCCGGAGATCCAGGGCACTGGCGTTGGGACACGGGGCATGTGCCCCGGGGGTGTCCAACGCCAGCGATGCCACTGTGTTCCTGTCCTTTTTGTAGTGGGGAGCCCAAAACTGAACACAGTATTCTAGATGTGGCCTCACCAGTGCAGAATAGAGGGGAATGATCACATCCCTTGATCTGCTGGTAATACTTCTTTTGATGCAGCCCAGTATGCCATTGGCCTTTTTGGCAGCAAAAGCACACTGCTGACTCATATCAAGCTTCCCATCCACCATGACCCCCAGGTCCTTTTCTACACTGCTACTACTTAGCTGAATGTTTCCCAGCCTGTAGTGGTGCATGGGGTTTTTCCATCCCACGTGCAGGATTTCGCACTTGTCCTTATTGAACCTCATAAGATCTCTATTAGCCCACTGTTCCAATTTATCTAGGTCTCCCCGAATCCTGTCCTTGCCCTCCAACGTGTCTACTGTTCCCCCCAGCTCGGTGTCATCCGCGAACTTACTGAAAATGCAGTCTATTTACTCTCCCTGAAACACACTGTCCCTACTCATCTCCCTTCCTCCATGCAGAGAATGGTTAAATGGTTAACACAACTCATAAAGGTAGGACTAATACCTAGCAGTTAACTACTTGATTGTTTACATACTTAGCAGAAGGCTCATTGTTGGTATTTAAGGCAAGTTTGACCATATAGTGTATGTGCAGAGTGTGAAGGGTGTAGTACTGAGTAACTAAAGTTCATAACTGAACACACTCATATTCCTCCTAACTTGACAGTCAGGAACCCTGTGACAAACACAATGAAATCCTCAAATAACTTGAACCTGAACTGATTCTGAACCGATTCTTAACTGAAAACAAATGTCTTTGTAAAGAAAAATTTCCCCGGTATAATGTATAATATGAGTGAATGTCACTAAAAACAACAGCTCAGAAACAAGAGCAGACACGTTTAATCTCTATGTGTTTGACCTTTGTTACTTATAATACACCAATCACTAGAGGTCCCAGTCAGGGCCCCATTGCACCAGGGACTGTACAAATGAGTATAACAAAGACAGGCCCTGGCATAGGAAGTTCACAATCTAAGATGCCATCTTTAGTCTGTGTGTATTTGCTGAAATTGGCATTTATTGATGAACTATTCTTTCCCTTTTTTATAATAGTTACAGCAGAAAACAAAACATAAGCTTTCAGTGGAACAGTCAGCACCGAACACAAAAGCAAGTGAATCAAATTCTGAAAATGTTAATCCTTGTATCCTCTTTTGTCATGTTTCTTCCAATTTGTAATCCTCACCAAGCTATCTGTGTTTGGAGATTTAAAGTGAGCAGCTTGACTACAGCTGAGATAGCAAGTGAACAGTTCTTTCTGTAGTCAATACTTCCTTGAAGATACACAAGCAAAACAACCTAATAAGCAGCATGTCCTGTCCCCAGATACACCAAATGCATAATAAACTATTAAACCTGCTCTGTAGTAACCCAAAACCTGCAATTGTGGCTGCATTTCTGAAAATCAGTTTCTTGGCAGTAATGCAGCGCATTCCACATGCCTGATATAAACATTCTAATGGCTTGATGCTGAGCTCAACTTAAGAAGCTGGAAGCCATGTGGAAGCTGCCACAAAGAACTCAGTCACATAGCTGGAAACACCTGTATTAGAGTTATTACCACACAGCATCTAGAAACTACTGCCAGAAAGAACACTGATCAGTTCTTAGTTTTGTAGCAGTTACTGCAATTATTTTATCCCTTTTATATTAATATTTTAACCAACAGCAGCAGCCCCCAAAGAAAAATAGAAAAACATTTTTGATAATATGCTTGGTGTGTAACTTCTGGTACACAGGGAGTGGGGTTTTGCTAGCTCAGAATGATTTCACCTTTGAAACACCTAGTTGTTGGCGTGAATGTGTAGAAATTGAACAGAGAACCTATATTCGCTACCTATTTTAAATTATTTTCCAACCTTGGTCACACTGTGAAGACCATAAAAAATCATCTGGAACTATTTTAAATGCTCATGTGTACAGCATGCATTAATTTCAAAATTCAGATTTTGCACAAAGGGAAAAAAATATTATTCAGACTTAATATTTGTGAACAACTGTTACAGATTACTTTACCTCATAGAGCTAGCCAGTGAATGGAAATCATGTAGCAAGGTAAAGGTACATGACATGCACATGCACCCATGTACATAATAATCCAAATATTTTTGAGAGATTTACATACACACTATTTCTGTTAAATAGAAAAAAAATAAGTATGATACAGCTTGCATTATATCTGCTCACATTCATACAAATGGAGTCTAATCCTAAGCCCAATTAAGTCAATGGCACAACTCCCATTGACACAGTGAACTTTTTTAACACTCACTTCCTGATGAAGCTGTTAGGAAACTAAGACTGAAACTTGGTAACAGGTTTTTAGATTGTACTTAGGTTTGAGCTTCTGAAATGAACTACTTTGTGCTGTGTGAATGAAGCGAGCTATCCAAAACACCCATGGATTCATATAAGGTCTATAACCAGAAATACCCAAACTGTCACTTCTGGAATGTATGTGTGATATTTGACACACACATTCTCAAAAATCATCTTCCAAAAACTTCCACAAATGCCAAACTTCCTTTAAAAAACTATGCAGACAGAAGATTAGAATAGACTTTAGTATAATAAATCTAAATAAAAAGGACAACATAATTGTGTCATTAAACATAGAACTAAATTGCATTAGCAATACTTCACCACTCAAGCAAGCTATTGAAAGTGCAATGCTTTCCAGACTTAGCTCCTGAATGGGAACTCAGAGTGAAGTCGTCACTGGCCAACTCCTTGGACCAAAACCAAATGTTTAGCATAAAGAGTTTAATATAGGACTTTTTTTTTAAATGCCGCATCCAACTGACACTGCAAGAGGAGTTTACAGAATCAGACTATGATTACCAGCATTAAAATCCAGCCAGGACCCTAGTGTTAACATCTCCATTCTTATAAAAAGTGCTATGAGATCTTTCAATGAGCACAACCAATGAAGACTTTGGTTCTACATTGTATCCAACAAACTGCTCTACCCATAGCACAATGCCCCTATCAAAGTGCAATTCCCCTACCATCACACAAGGGCCTGGATCAGTTCCAAACTGGAGAGAAGAGTGAATCTTCCTGAATTACCAACTCCATTTCTCCCTGCAGCATATGGGACTAAAAAACTCTTCAGTATTGATCTGACCCAGCCTTGTTTCCATCAGTTTGTGAGATGGGATCAGAGCAGAAGGTAGTATAACTGCAGACTTTTTCTATGGCTGAAAAATTAATAATAGGTTATAATTTACACCCAATCTGTAAAACACATTTAGACAACTGAACTTAAGGCAAGCCAATCCCTTATTTAAAAACAATCCAAGTGTTCTGTTGACAAAATGAAATAAAATGTAAAGCGTTAACTTACAGAATCCAGAAAGCAGAGGTAAGTCCCTGTGCTCTGTATTACTGCTTGATTTTTAGCAAAGCCAACTGAAAAGAAAGTAAAGAAACAATGTTACACATAACTGTAGAATAATTTTTACATAAATGTAAATTTTAAATTATACTCTAGTCAAGAATAAATAAGAAAGAAGTGGAGATCAGTGTTGTTATGAAAAGTGTTTTGGTTTACATGCGTTAAACAGGAATCTTTCAAATATTGCAGCTTCCTGGTCTTGTCCTGCTTTCTGAACAGAAACCAACCAGCCTCTTGTGATGTTACCCAGCTACTGCATCCCACACATTGTTAAGATCTCTGGGGCTCAGCAATGCCCAATCACTGTTCCAGGCTTTGCAATACCCAGTCACAGACCCCATGTCTGACATTCTTCTTCTGCAGTGGGATCCTGCAGCCTGGTCACCTACACCAGTGGTCCTCAACCACTGTGTTGGGACACATTACTGTGTCGCCACACATTGGAAAGCATAGCGGGAAGAGTCGGAGAAATGACTGGATTTGGCCTTGGGGGGGTGGGCTGGTGTGTCCTGTAAAGTTGTTATATACATCCAAGTGTGGCGTGACCTACAAAAGGTTGAGAACCACTGACCTACAGACTGGAACAGTGGATTACTTACCAGTAAGTGTCCTTCTTCAAGATGGGCTGCTCGAATTCATTCAATATCAGGTGTACGTGCCACAGCACACAACTGGCCAGAAACTTTTTAGCCTTAGCCTGTCAGGACAGGGCTGGCAGCCACCACTCCCTGGCCACCCTGTGGCTATATATATATATGGCCATAGCCCTGCTCCTACCCAGTCCCTACTAACTGCTAACTCCAAGCAGCGGGAATGGCGGGAGTGATCTGAATGAATCCGAGCAGCCCATCTCAAAGGACAGTTACTGGTAAGTAACCCTCAGTTCTTCTTCAAGCGCTGCTCGGATATATTCAGTATCAGGTGACTGCTAGCCGTACTGTGGAAGGTGGGCGAAGCTAGAACCTTATCCACTGTCAGCACAGCTACCCACAAACAGCACAGCACCCAAAATTCTGCGAAGAAGCAGAGGGCCATCAGGCAAACGCCTACGGACATGCCACCAAGTGCAAGATTTTTCAAGAGAAGATGTGCATGAGAGTGCTGAGGGGTCACTTGCCACTCTGTCAGGAGACAAGAACTCCAACAGGGGCAATCCCGGTTCATTACCAGAGAGCTTGCTATATCATAATAGAAAAAGAGCATCCTTGCCACCAGCAACATGGTCTAAAATAAGAGGGTTGCCCTTCCCTAATAGAATCGGCTCCTGAGAAAGGCAGTCATGATCCAGAGCAACAGGCTCCTACAGCTGCAGGTGATGAGCAAGGGTGGGTTAACTACCACCCTTGCCGCCTTAACCCCAAAGGGAGGTCAATTGGGTTAGGTTACTAACCAAGACCGAAGACGGGGAACACATCACCCCTTGACCAAACAGGGAGTAAGCAAAAGGCCTTTCCCCATTTACATAACAGCAGGAGATGCCAAGGGCAGGATTGATAAGGGGTGCCCAAAACTAAGGCGTCCCACCTCCACATGGAAGATTATGTAGCGGAAAAAAAAACGAGGAAGCAGTAGCTGGGTACCCTCGCCCCTCCATCCATTGACGCATTGGAACGAGGCGTGTGGAGAGAGGGCCCCGGAATAAGACCTAGACACTGGGCAGACCCTACTCTAGGGCCCAAAGTGTCAGAGACATGCCGGCAAGGAGGTTGTCATAAGGAGAGAAGTGGGCATCCCAGAAGGGCTTTTCTTTAGAGGTGACCCTTCAACAGGTTATAGTTGGAAAAAGGGTGACCTTTAGGTACACCCATCCTAGCACCAGGAGAGAAGACAAATGGCACAGGTTATGAATGCTGAATGACCAAGAAGTGAAAACAGAGAAGCTGGAGAAAAGGTGATTGAATTCCCATGTTAGGTTATCCCCGACCAAAGGGGCAGGGGAATGGCCTGAGATACGGCCGATGAGAAACCATCGTGAGGTTCTGGGAGGTGCTTACGCAACCTCCAGGCTAGGTGCACGTGTCTCTCCCTCATCCCAACACTCTACTCTCCTGATATACGGACTCGCCTAGGGAGAGGTGTGATGAATCTAGGGGAGGAGTATCCAACCATCTCTATAGGTGGGTCAGGTCCCCCCCGAGGGTCGTGCCCCCCCCCCAAACCCCAGAATCAGAGCGTCTGGAGGGGGCCACGAGACTCGTATGATATTCTCACTTCTCCTCTTGCCTGATATTCTCACTCTCACTTCTGTGGAGAGGCAGTGAACCTTCATATCACAGCTGGTTGACTCATCTGGCGGAGGGTATAGGTGTTGGGTCCCAGCTGCAATGGGCCAACCACAAGGGATGTTGCATAGCTCCTGATGAGGCAAGAAGACGACGACTAAGCCAAGATGAAAAGGCGGACACTGTCTATAATACCTGCTCTGAGAAGGGAGGGGGGATATTGATGCACCTCCCCATATGTTGGAAGGGGTAAGGTTGGGCAGGTCCAGGGTGGAAGAAGGGAAGAGAGAGACACCAGGGAGAGGGGAGGAGAGTATAAGACAACCCCTAGTTAGGGAAAAACAAGGGATAGCCATTGTGTCCTCTAAGGAACACAGAGGGCATGAGGGGATATTACAAATGCATCATCCATAAGGCATCAGGCTTTCCTGCCTTCCAAGGGTTTTGCTAATTCCCTCGGGAGCCCAAGTTCTGCAAGGGAACTAACCACAAGCTAAGGACCACAGGTCCTCAAGCGGGCTCACTCAGGTATATGAAAACCGATAGGGGTTAGGAGTTCTATCCCCTACTATGTCCCTTTGCTGCAATTCTAGGGAGGAGGGGAATGCCACAGAAAGATCAAGACAGCTCCTAGATGGCTGTCTGGGGTTTTCAGTGAAAAGTGTCCCTTGCCTGACTGGCAGGAGGCACAAGAGCAGAGGGCTAAATATGAGGCCTGCCTGTGGGCAGACGGACCAATGGGATGTGGTGAATGTCCTTGGGGAGGAGGGGTGGGAGCTGAAGAGGCAAAACCCCAAAAATGGAGCTCGAGGATGCCTCGCGCAAAAAGCTTAATATGAGTCTGAAGACCATGGCCCGGAGAATAAAAAGGGGACTGCCTGGGGAGGCAAAGAGGGAAAAGGTAGAGGACAAGCGGGTACGAGCTCGCCCTCTTACCTACCACCTAGGAGGTGGGGTACACCATCCTACAGTAATTTCACCCAGGATCCGTTGCAGGCCAACATGAATAAGAAATACTCTCAGGATCAGCAAAGCAGGAGTGTGCCCGTCCCAGTGTGCCTGACAGGGGAAGGGTTGGACGAGGTGTGAGGGGGGAGGAGGGGCCTGTAGGTACGAGGACGGGGAGTGGGTATCCTCCCCTACGTGTCCCAGCGGGCTGTAGCCTGGAGGAAGGGTCACAGAGCAGGTGCTGTGGTGGGGGGGGCATATGTGCCCCTTTCTCATACCTCTATCACCCCCAATTTCCACCAAGACTCAGAGGCGGTTTTTGGAGTAAGCAAAGCAGATGGTCACCTAGGGCCCCAAACAGTAAGCGGGCCCTACAGCAGTTGCCTGCCTCACTTAATCTTGCACTCGCAGGGTGGTGAGGGAGCGGGGGGATTGTGGACTGCCAGGGCTAGAAGCTGTGCTGCCTGGCTGCTCGCCCGGAGTCTCTGCAGTGGGGGCTGAGCAGCGCTTCCTGAATACACCCAGCTGGCTGCACCTCCCTAGATGGAGGGAGGAGAGTGCCCAGTGCAGAGCTGTGGCTTCCTGGGAGTGGGGCCCCCTGGAGTGTCCCACTCCTAACAGTTCGGGCTGCTTCACCCCTGAGCCATCTCAGGCCTGAACGGGCCTGATCCAGGGCCTGGGGGCAAGGCAGCCTCTATTCAGGCCTGGGGAAGCCAGGGGTGAAGTGGTCTGAACTCTTCTGAGCAGGCTGCTCAAAGGGGCCACACTCCTGGCAAGCCGCAGCCTGCACCAGCACCTCGCCTCCTCCTGGGGAAACACAGCCGGCTGTAAGTAGGTGGGGAGTGCTGCTCCACCCCTGCTGCAGAGACGATGGGCAGGCGAGCAGGCAGCACAGTCTCTGGCCCTGGTGGTCCACAGCCCCCTGCTCTCCTACCCTGTGGGAGTTGGGACTGTGGGGGGGGAGAAGTTAGGGCAGCAGTGGGGGCCCAGGGCAGCACTGGAGGCCTATAGGAGGCCCCATAAAGGGCCTTCACATGGAGCCTTGGCAGAAGGGGCCCTAAGGGCACATGCGACTCTAGAACCGATCACATGTGAGGAGTGTTCTCCGGTTGCCAGGCCCCTACTTGACCTGAAGGGTGTGGTAAGGGAATAGGAAGACACATCTTTACCGGAGAGGAGGAAGAGGCGAGGCTGATTGCAAGGGAGCGTTTAACATAAGCGATTCAGGGTGCCACCCTGAAGTTCAAGAGTTGGGTTTGATGGAGGGAGAGGTGACCATATTAGAGTTGATAACCTTCAATGGGAGAAAAAAGGGGCCATCAATCTGCAGTCCAAGGGCCCTTAAAAGGAAGCCCTTTTGCTTGTCGGGGGGGGGGGACTACCATGAGGGCCCCTTACCCCAAGCGTTCGTGGGGTCATGGTGGGCTGGGAGAATGCTGAAGAACCTGAGAAGTAAGCATATCCAGGGTTCTGAGGGCTGACCTAGGGTCACAGTTGCCAGATCAGGGGGTCAGTGTCTGGGGCAAGGAGAGACTGTCCCTCAAAAGGGAAGGTCTAACATGGACTCCTGTAAGTCCTGGGAGAGACCGCTCAGTGCATAACCACAGCTGTAGCAATGCTGCAGCTGGCCGTGTTGGAGACATCCCACGCCACTGTAAGGGCTTTGCATGAGGCCAAGGCACCTTCCTCAACAAAGGCATCCTAATCCTCCAAGTGTTCTTGCACGAGGAAGCTGCTAAAAACCTTCATAGCATTACACAGATCTAGGGAATATCTGATAAACAAAGCCTGATGGTTAGCAATCCTCAGCTGAAAGGCTGAAGTTGAATAGGCCTTTGATCCAGGTCAAACCTCCTCTACCCTTGGGAGGCCAGGGGTAAATCAAGGTGGCTTGGGTTAGTGTGCCCCAGTGATGTCAAGGACACAAGCATGAAGAAGGATCGTAATGGCAACTGGAGAGGATGCAAAGCCCAGGTCAAATAAGGGGTCTTGGTTCCTCTCGAAGGATGTGACCCTGACTCCCTGGTAGGCAGTGACCCAGTAAAGGTGCTGAAGTGTGGTAAGGTCTTCTCTGTAAGACCCTGGCCCTGAGTTCATGACTCTAGCCGGGAGAAGGGACAACCCCAGTACCAGGGTGACCTCTCTCGGGGCCGTGGTACCAAGTTGGAACACCCCTTCCAAGGCCTCAGTGAGAGGTAACCAGCTTCGAGTGTGGTACCAGGAAGAACCCAGTGCTGGTGAGCCTTCAGTAGGAGACCAGGCCCGAGGCATGCACTTTTGGACCTCCTTGTGATGCCAAGGAAAGGTGTCAGTGCCATACGGGTTGGAGCCCTCAGTTCCACTGTGATGCGGTGCCAAGGAGTGAGCGGCTTCCCCAGCGCTGGGTAAGGCGAAAGGAAAGCGGACTTACCGTTTGCTTCAGTGGCCTGGTGGCGATTTCAGCAGCCAAAGAGCTTCTGTCACTTCAAAGGCCTCCAATGGATAGCACCATGATAGGCTCTGGGCCCTCACCCCCCAGAGGGAGAGCCAGAACAGCACCGGCACTTCAGTGCCGAAGTTGATGCTGAGCAAGCTTACCTATGCTCTGCTGGGGAGCAGCACCGAGAGGGCCTTGGTGCCAACTGGAATGAGGTGCTGCCACCAACGCATGGCGCTCAGATGCTCCATCCCTTTTCGTCAGAGAGGAGGTGTGGGAATAAGGTCACATGGCACCAAAATGGTGCTGAGCCAAATGCTGATTGCAGCTGTTTATTCACAGCTGGAGAGCAGCACCGAGAGGGCTCTGGTGCCAATCCAGCACATGGTGCTGGGTTAGAGGCCAATCACGGCTTTTTATGCATAGCCGGAGAGCAGCGTTGAGGGGGCTCTGGTGCCAGCCTAGCACGCGGTGCCAAGTTAGAGGCTGATCACAGTTTTTATTCGTAGCTGGAGACCGGCGCCGAGAAGGCTCTGGTGCCGACCGAGCGTGCAGTGCTGAGTTAGAGGCCAATCACGGCTTTATTTGTAGCCGGAGAGTGGTGCTGAGAAGGCTCCAGTGCCCATCTAGCACGTGGTGCCGCATTAGAAGCCAATCATGGCTTTTATTCATAGCCGGAGAGCAGCAACAAGAGGGCTACGGTGCCAACCAAGCACACGGTGCCAAGTTAGAGGCCAATCATGGCTTTCATTCATAGCTTGAGAGTGGTGCTGAGAGGGCTCTGGTGCCAGCTCAGCACACAGTGCTGGTGAATCCTTGGGTGCAACGGATGTACCCAGCATCAGCTGCAGGGCCTGTTCTGGGCTATATTGTGCAGCCTTCGCTCCCTGTCTTCCTGAGTCCTTCACTTAAAAGATCTGCAAATGGAGCATAATCCACCCGGTGAAGCTCACCCAGGCATTTAAGATACCTCCCGTGGGGGCTGTCCCTCGGGTTCAGGTTTCATTTGGAAGGATTTGGTAGGAGCGCCGGCAATGTCCACAAACAGATCTTCCAGTGGAAAAAACGCTCGTAAAACAGAGCAGACAGGCAGGCACTTGCAAAAAGCAAGGAACAGGCTGTTCTGTAACCGTCACCGAGGGCGGAAAAAAGGGAACTGGGAAGGAGCAAGGCTGCACCCATACATATAGTCACAGGGTGGCCAGGGGGTGGGGGCTACCAGCCCTGTCCTTACAGGCTATGGCTAAAAAGCTTCCAGCCAATCGTGCACCGCAGCACATACACCTGATACCAAATGTATCCGAACAGTGCTCAAAGAAGAACCCTAGACTCAGCTCCCTGCTCTTCTAAGCCTGCAATTGCTCAGACATGTTTCCCTGAGACCATCTGACTGAGAGCGCTCAGGTTTCTAAGCAATCACTCTAAGGACCATGCGGCTGTAAAGCAAGGAGACAAAAGCATAGTGAAGTAACTTCTTAAACACAAACACTTTTCTCTTAAAAAAAAAAGAAAGAAAGAAAGAAATCTATGAAAAACAAACTCCTAAATACAACCCCCTCATTCTGATCTCTCCCCCTCTCAGGAGTCCCTGGTTTTGTCAAAGTCCCTCCTGCCTGCCCTCCTCCTTCTGGGCCTTCTGTTTCATTTCTGGTGATGGAATGGCTTCCTTTGCTTCTTAGAGAAGCACTCCATTTTAAAGCAGATTCCATCCCAGAGGAACTGCAGCTCTACTAGTCCTAACAATACAGTTCCATAAATACAAGGCACAGACACTCAAGTAGTAACAGTAATTAACAAAATACAGCAGGGCAATAATTTTTCCTGGCTGTAAATTAAATATTTTCTGGTGTTTCGATGAACAAATGCTAGATCATCAACTAAGACATGTAAAAATATCTTTCTCCAGGATAAGGCCATCAAAGAAATAAAAATATTTGAAGCTTCACTCCTTTCCTTTATGAATGGTAATTCTTTTCCTCATGATTTGGTGAGGACAGTTTGTATTAGTTATTTACAATTCTGAATAGCAAAAGGACAACTAGGAATCTGACTCTTTGAGGGGTCGGGATTTTCAACTGGGGAGGGGGGAGGGACTATTAATCTAATTGAAAACCAAGAGGACTGCAGAGAAACATTTATTTTTCTATTATAAAATGTGGATGCATGCTTGACTACATATTTTACACATATATTCTTCGTTTCTGCCTATATGCACTCTGCTGTAGAGATCATTGACCCTACAACAATAAGAGCTGTCACACTGGAAAAGATTATTAGTCCACCTAGGCCACTAATCCACCTCCAATTGTCAATGGCAAATGCTTAAAAAGAAGGCACATATAGTGGCATACCATGAGAAACATTTTTTAGTGACCCCAACTAATGACAAATCGCTACCACTTTACGGCTCATATAACCACTATTTTATGCTGTCCTCCATAAAATAGGCTGATACACTCAGTCCAATTCTTAGCAGAGACCTATACACCACCAAACAAAAAAAAAACAAAAACAAAAAAAACTTATTTAGCAGTTTCATCAGCAGATTGCAAGTAGGCAAATGCTGAACTCTGTCAAGTGTTTATTATATGCACAGTCAGTCTATGCTAAAACACTATTGTTACATCATCCTTCCACCCCCAAACATCACTCCTTTGTTTCATATGACTTTTGTCATTAACCAATACTACAAGTTCTTTGGACCAGAGCCTGTGTTTGTACAAACCTACACACAACAGGGCTTCAGTCCTTGCCTGTGTACTCTAGATCAGTGCTTCTCAACCACTGTGTCAGAGCACATTACTGTGTCACCACCCAGCATTTAAGTGTGTCATGGAGAGCTGGGGAGATGGCTGGATTCAGCCTGGGGGGAGTGGGCTGGCATGTCCTATAGAGTTGCAATATGTTACCAAGTGTGTCGCAAGCCACAAAAGGTTAAGAATCACTGCTCTAGATGCTACTCTAACATAAATCACAGAGCAACAACAAAATGACAAGGATTTGAGGATCAACATAGCTTATTGGCCTCAAGTATGATCCCTTTAAGGCACTCCAGCTGTGCATAATGAAAAAAAAAACCCCTTTAGAATACTCCTCTGCCCCTTTTGTAATAAAAAGATCTTCAGTGCCACAAAGGCTACTTTAGACCAGCTCTCTCTCTCTCTCTCTCTCTCTCTCACACACACACACACACACACACACACACACACACACACA